>JANHFT010009678.1:1722-19703 GCA_032467955.1 Pseudoxenodon macrops
TGTCTGAAGTGGTGTAGGGTTTCCTGCCTAGGCAGGGGGTTGGACTAGAAGACCTCCAAGGTCCCTTCCAACTCTTTATTCTATATTCATCCAAGAAGCTTCTAATTTCAGTTAAGAACCGGAGAAACTACTTTGATGAGGAACAAAATGTTTTGAAGGAAAACAAAAACCCTGAGAAAGTTGCCTTTTCGAAAAGCCACTTTGGATAATTTATCCCCCATTGGGCAGTGTTGCTGCTGTGGTTCTGGAGGACCTCCATTTCCTGATCCCTGGAGGTTTCGGGCAGTCCAAATTCAATGTTGCCCTAACAGCACCCACTGGGATACAGGAAGGAGCCACCCTTCACCATCTCCCACTTTTGTCTAAAAAAAAGAGGAGATAAAAGGAGGATTCCCAGAATTTGCCATGGGCGAGTAGGTGGATATACATCCATATCTTTTGAGGCTTCGGGTCCTACACTTTCCAGAATACAGGTAGACCTCGACTTACAACTCCAATTGAGGCCAAGGTTTCTGTTGCTAAACGATACACTTAAGTGAATTTTACCTCATTGTGTGACCTTCCTGGCCACGGTTGTTAAGTGACTCACTGCAGTTCCTAAGTTAGTAACACGGTTGTCAAGTGAATCTGCCTTCTCCTCAAAAGGGGACTTGGCCCTGAGGCAGTGCAACGCTCATAAATAGGAGTCAGTTGCCAAGCGTCCTAATTTTGATCACGTGACCATGGGGGGATGCTGCAACAGTTGTTAAGTGTGCGAAATGGTCTTGGGTCGCTTTTGACAGTGCCATTGCAACTTTGGGATGGTCACTAAATGAACCGTTTGCAAGTCGAGGACTACCTGTAGTGGAAAAACCCTGCCTCCTGCAGAGTCTGGTGGGACTGTCCAGGAGGCAGGATTCAGGTCCAGCCCGCTTGCTGGACTTCTCTCTCACCTTCTGGGCCCAAAGGGAGGCGGCCTTAAAAGAGGGGAGGGGTCGGGGTCTCTTCCCCTGCTGGTGACTTACTTATGCCTGCAAAGGTAGCCTGTCCCTTGCTCTCTGGCCAAGGGAGGAATCTCAGCAGAGGAGCCATCTTTTATTAGATTTATTTATGAACAGAAAAGGTCACCCTTGTATAGACCGGGCGCTTTACAAAATAAGAAACATCAACGGAAAACACCAAAACAAAACCCCTGATCCGTTTGATCTCCCTCCCGTCCCCAATTAAAATTACATTAAAACAACTCTACATGGCCTCTCTGCCACCACCGGAAGAACGATTGGATGCCTGCAATTGAGGGTGGGAGAAGCCATCTTAGCACCTTTAAAAAAAAACACTAAAAAACAACCAGGACTCCCTCTTCCTCCTTGCTCCCCCCCCCCTTGCACTTCATCCTGACAGGAGGTCTTGAGATGCGACACCTTCTGCTTCCTCCTGGAAAAAGGGGGGGAGGGGTTTAGGGCTGCAGTTGTGACCAGTGAGGTGCCCACAGATCTCTGAGGAACTGGAAGGCTCCTGGTCTTTAAAGGAGACATCTCATGACTTGATGGGAGTGTGAATGGGGTCTGAATGGAGCCACTGGAGTGAGAGAGAAAAGAGACCAGCTTCAGAACGACCCACATCCACCACAGGATAATGGCTGCCCTCCCTGCCTGTCTGCCTAATCCTATATTTGGACAGACACCTCACGAGTCCCATAAGAGAAAATGAAGGCCGACAAGAGGGAAAAAACCTTGATTTTTAAAGGCTTCTCCCCCTTCTTACAACCTGGCAAGGGAAATCGAAAACACTGACATTCCCTTAAATGAGGATTGCGGCTCATGATTGTATAAACCAGGGGTGTCCGACCTCGGCAACTTTGGCTGGGGAATTCTGGGAGTTGAAGTTCACAAGACTTAAAAGTTGCAGAGGTTGGACAGGTATAAACAATGGTGAGATTACAAGTGACAAATACCGCTCAATAAAAAAGTGGGGAAAAGGAGGCAGTTTTTGACCAGTTTGCTTGCACTTGGGCCACTAAAAAGGATGGAGATAGTCAGGAAAGTTAAATCCCTGGAGAAAAATGTGGCATGGATGATTTGGGAGACAAAGACCCCAAATTTGGGCAAAATACACATTCTAAAAAGCGTAGGATCGAGATTATAAAATGGAAAGAAAACATCAGCACGGGAATCTAGTCAGAAGATTTTTTTTTCTTTTAAAAATAGCAATTAAGACGCCCCTCCTGCCCCTTTTAATGCCCTTATGAAAGGAATAGATTGATGGTATCCATCCAGTCCAGGGTTTCTCAACTTTAGGCACTTTTTAAGATGTGTGGACTTCAACTCCCAGAATTCCCCAGTCAGCATGGCTGGTTGTGAATTCTGGGAGTTGAAGTCCACACCTCATATAGTTGCCAGCTTTGAGAAACAAATCACTTTTGGCCCCTTCCTGACATTCAGGCTAACCCAGAGGCGGTGTGAAACTTAAAATAGAAAATAAAACTGTATCACACACTTGGAAAAACTATTTATGGGAACCGGGGAGAGAGAGAGGGAAGAGAGATTTCTGGTTTGTGTATGTGCATGAGAGAAATTGTGCCTGGTTTCACATTAACAAAACAAAACAAAAAAAACACAATTTCAGCTGCACCACTTTGTAATATGCAACAATTTACATTTTGAAGGTCAACATTCCTCCCCCAGCAAAGAAGTATTTTGTGTCCCAAGGAATACACTTTTCTTTGCAAAAAAAAAAAAAAAGTAAAGAAAACATCACTCAACTGTTCTTTCCCACCCCCCTGAACACAATCCTTAAATCCTATACATTCTGTGTATAAAGCATGTAACATGGAGATGTTCTTTTAAAAAAATACTTTCCCCCCCCCCCCAAAAAAAAAGGAAAAAGAAAACCATGTTAAGTATATATATATGTATATATATATATATATAGCATATATGCACACACTCAGGAAGTCTAATGTAGACATGGACAAAAGTCATTCAGAATAGCATCTGGTGGTCCGAGAGCGCTGATTTTTCTCTCCATGGAAGAAACCGAGAGGAAGAAGAGGACAGGAGCCGTCAGCTGGGATCAGGGGGAGGAAGACGATGGACCAGATGCTTCCCAAGGATGACGTCTCGGTCATCTTGGCTGAAAGCCGCAGCTGACAATCTTACACGACGGGAACCTCATCCATGGCTGAGTTCAGCAGAGGGCGGCCGTCTCCCTTGCTCTGCCTGCCTTTAGGCTACCAGCCAATCACAGAAGACGAAGCCAACTGTGCCCAAACTCTGTTTGATAACCCCAAGTCAAAGGAATCAATGCACGTCAAGGAATCTTGCAAGCATGGTCTTCAATAACTGGCCAATCAACGGGTCAAATGTCATTTCCATCCTTCAACCGTAAGAGCAACCGACTCCAAAAGGACCATCCCTGACCAGGCTGCTCCAGATTTGATGCCATCTTCCAAACCCACAAGAACGGGCCTCTTGATTGGGCCTTGTGGCAGGCAGGGGGAAGGAAAGGGCGCCGTTTGCTCCAGGAACACCTGTTTTGCTGACGGATGGATCAGCCCACCTCCTCCTAAGGATGGAAGACGCTGTGTGGCTTGGTCTGCAAAGAAGGACTAAAGCTTGGCCCGCAGTTTGCCCTGAGTCCATAGTCTGCAAGGGAGCAAGTTCAAGCAGGGGAGGAATGAGGGCCGTGCCACCTCAGGCTGAAGAGAAAGGTGCCATCCTGACAACTGGGCACCTTGAAAGGGGAGAAGACATTACGGTGGCTGGAAATGGAAGCTGGGATGCTGGGAGAGAAAATGAGAAGGTTGAAGAGGAGGCAGGCCACTTTCGGGCGCTCGAAAAGAACCAGAACCAGAGGTCCACTGGGCAAAGTTGAGAGAAACCATTCTACCTGTAGCTGCCTAAAGAAACGTTCTCAAAATCTGCCCTAAAACTATAGTGTCACTTTAAAGAACGTCGTTTCCAGTTGCGTTCTGGAATGTTTAATGAGAAGTTCCAGCATGGGGACGCCCCCAAAACTTACGACGGAGGGAAAGGACCCCCACCCCACCCCGTTTCCTCACAGTCATGAAATGAGAACCTAACACACTCTGGATAGCGCTTTGCCATTACCTTGCTTGCCCAAGGCCTTCTCAAACCTGCTTCTTCCTTCTCCCCCTTTATAGGGAACATTTACCACAACATGAGCAAATTTCAACCGATGAGAAGAAAGCACTTCCAGGAGGCGAAGGGATGACCTGCACATCACAGGAATTTCAGGTTTCTCACCTCGCAGTAGGTGAGACCAGGAAGATAAAAGCTGCCTTCGACTCTCTCTCTCCCGAGAGCAGGGCCTTTGCAGAGGCACCGACTTAAAATTGAATACTGCCCCCCCGCCCCTCCTCCCAAAGCAAAGCAGCTATGGGGCCTCTCATCAGCCGGAGCGGGCAGAGTGACTTGGCTGGCCTTGAATACTGCTCCCATGAGATTATCTTGCATCTCCAAAGGCTGTCGATTAAGAGGCACCCCACACACCCACAAACCAGAGACCATTTTGTGCCATCCCAAAAAGAAAAAGAAAAAAATACCGTCACAAGCTGTGGAAATCCTACAGCAGCTGCTGGTCTGGAAGACGCCATTATTGTTGTTATTATTTTTCCAGCCGTTTCCCCAAAAGGAGAAGGCTTCCGCACGGATTAGATGTTTCTCTGCTATGGGCCTTTTCTGCATACAACCGAGTTCATTTTTGACCTCTCCCGTGTCGAGAACAGCGACATGCACGACGACGGTGCGACCCTGAGGGGCTGAAAGCAGGTCCTCTGGGGCGTCTCCCCTTAAGTGAGAGCTGCTTCGCGGCCCTTAGAACAGAGCCCGGCATCTTCAAAAGCTGCCAAGGCCTCCTAAACGGGCCTTCTCCGTGCTTCTTATCCCCTGAAAAGCCTTCCCTCCCAGAGAGGCTTCCCTTCAATCTTGAGGACCTCGCAGCCTTTTTCAGCGTGGCGCCTCTTATGGCTTAAGACAACCCAGATTCTCCGCTGGGAGAGAAGCCAGGAAGAAGCCTCCAATGTGAGGTTTCCAGAAATCCGGTGCTCTGCCCAAAGGAGGCTGCCGTAAAGCCAACCCGAAGACGCTACTAAGCATAGCTCTCGCATGGAACTGAGCTGGGTTCGGCCACCTTCTCCAACAAAGATGGCCGCCGTGAGGGACGGTGGACATTCAACCGGGAGTGAAAAATCCCACTCAAGGGAGCTTCAGGCAGGTTCCACGTCCTGTTTCAGTGGAAAGTTTCAAATCTTCCATGAGACGGCTGGGATTTAAGCCTTTTTTTTCTTCCTTGCTAACAAACTGAAGTAGGGGCCACCATGCGATCAACCCAAAGTGGCATTTGATAAGACGCTCTTATGATCATCTCTACCTGCTCTGCTCAGAGGCCCCTGCTTCTTCTTCTTCTTCTAATCTCTATCACCAAAGGCGATCAACATCTGTAACAAGGCCTTCTCCCCTACACCCTAAAAGTGCAATCAAACTATTTTTGAAAAACAAAACAAAAACAAAAGCACAAGCGTGCTGTTTGTGCAAAGAGAAACAAAATAAATACATGATTTAAAAAAAAAAATGTTCACAGTATCACATACAGATAAGAGAGCTACAGTAGTGCACTTTGGGAATAAATAGAGAGAGAGAGAGAAAAGAGAGAGAGAAAGAGAGAGGTGGCGACCCAGGATCGAATTCCTTCCGACCTCGGATGTCTCTGGGGCCCAAGATCAGTTTGTGGGTAACTGCTTGGAGAGGTATTAATATACACGTTTTGGAGAGAGGATGGCGGGAGGAAGGAGATGGGACTCGGGGCGGTTTTGCTTTGTCTTTCCGGGGTAACGCTGGGACGCTGAAGCACAGCCGACGTTGATGCACGACATTCTTCCACGCCTCCCCTCCGAAAAGCTGCAAAGGGACATCGAAAGGGAACGCCGCAAACGGTGTCAGGAGGAACGTTTCTCTCGAGGAGTTTGCATAGAAGTTACTGCAGGGGGTGGGAAGAAGGGAGACAAAAGGAAGAGAGGGCAGCATTTAGAGGAACGGTCCAATCCAGAGGGGTGGCTTTTCATCTCTCAGGGTTTATGCCGAGAACCGGACGATATAAACGGATATTGAGCAATTAGAGAAATGGCTACCGAAAATCTAGTCTCTCTCTCTGAATTATCAACCTCTTATTCTGGAATTGGCTTGCGCACGGGAAGTCATGACTCAGCCAGCATACTGCAATAATTTAATGCAGACATGGAGAAAGCTAATTTTCCCCACAACCACCAACCACCTTGTGAGGTGGGTTGGACTGAGGGACAGGCATTTGCTTAAAGTCACCCAGCCGGCTTTCATGCCTAAGGCGGAAACTAGAACTCACGGTCCTCTGGTGATTGGCCAAAAGTCACCCGGTTGACTTTCCTGCCTAGAACTCACGGCCTCCTGGTTTCTAGCTTGGTGCCTTAACCACTAGACCACAGTGGCTCTCAATTATTCTGTTTCTGCCCCACAGTTTAAAGGAGTCTTTTTTTCTCCCAGGTGAGCAGGCACTGGGTCCTTCTCTTCAGGATGGTATGAAGGCAGCGGGGATCTACTGACATCATGGTTCTGGTTAATCCGAGAATAGCTGCCTTGAGACGGGGATCTACTGAATAGCTAACGTGAGGTTGTGCTCAAGATGTCCACAGTATGAACAAGTCCTGACAGAACTGGCTTTTTAAAACTCCTGATAGGACCAAGGTGTCCTTGGGTGTGGACTTCAGCTCCCAGAATCCCCAGCCACTATGGCTACCTGGGGAATTCTGGGAGTTGACGTCCACGCATCTTAAAGTTACCAAGGTTGAGAAATTCTGCCGTGTGCAAGGGTGTCAAACTGGGTTTCTTCAAGGGCTGGATCAGCATTGTAGTTCCCTGCGAGCTGGCTGGATGAGACAGGATGGACGCCTCCTGCAGCTCCCTGCTGGCTGAAAATGGTCTGCGTGGGGATCATGTGTGTTTCCCCCTCACAGCCCATTTTGGCCGGCAGAAGCACTGCGGGCCGGTCCTTTGGGATATTTACAGGCCAGCCCCACGGGCCAGATCTAATCACCATGTGGGCCGAATCCAGTCTGCGAGCCTTGAGTTTGACACCCCCCCGGCATACAGGATGCCCTCAGAGAGCCCTCTGCTCTGCCCAGGTGTTTTATTCAGAAGTACGAAAAAATGGGCCACCTAGGCAACTGCGACACTGAAGTCTCTACGGCTGCTTTATGTCAAGCCAAGTTCCGATGCTTTTCTGAGCAAGTCTAGGAGGACATGGAGACTCGTGGAAACCAGCGCCGCTGCAGGAAGCTTCCCAAGATCGCTCGGGACTAGCCGGCGGTGCAACTTGCTGGCAGGGGTGGGCTGCGCGACAATTGTGTTCCCTTCTTAAAAACCGAAACAAAAAACCCGAACAGGCATGACCCCCCCCCCCAACTTACTGTATCACTCTCTTCGTCAGAGACTGACTGGATTTGAGTGTTATAGTGGAGAGGAGAATAGACCCAGCTCCTCTCGTCTGTCGGCTGGCGGACAGCAAAGCAGAGCGCAAAAGAAAGCAGCAGAGGGCGGGGAGGAGAGTAAAATAAAAGGAGGAAAGGGGGAGGGGGAAAAAAGGGAAAGAGAGAAAAAAGAGAGAGAGATGAAAGCTACAACACCAACGAGAAAAACTACATGATTGGAGAGAGAAAAAGAAACACAAGGACGGAGCTCAGCTTTCACGCAGAAGTTGATGCTTCCCCACCCCCACCCACCACCCCACTTACCTATCAAAGCACCCATCAAAGTCGGCTCAGGTGAGAAATCATTGTGGTGAAGGAATTGGGTTCCCTTCAAACGTCGCTACTCATATAGCAATGGCAATTACGACTTACACAGGTAGTCCTTGACTTACAACAGTTCATTTAGGGACCGTTCGAAGTTACGATGTCACTTTGGAAAAAAAGTGACCTGCAACCCAGTCTTCGCCATGTGACAGTTGCAACAACCCCATGGTCACATGACCAAAACTGGGAACTTGTACTTCCTTGATTAGGGTATTGTTTTGCACTTGAGGAAATTTCGGCTCACGGGACTTAATCAATACTACCAAGGTCTTGCCTGGAAAACGTAGAATCCTATAATGTGTTGAAATTTTTTAACACTTTTAAATAAACAAATTGTAGGCATCTCAAACTCTTGGTAATCACCCACTTGCATTATTGTAAGGTGGAGAAGAGCCAGAAGGTAAAGCAGGTACAAAAGACAGTGGGAGGATTATTGATGTTTCCCACCAGCGAAGAATAATCCTCATCCTAATCTTAGCCTGAATGCTTCCAGGCCAAAAACTAATTATTAAAGCTTTTTATGGCACAGTACTGGGGTCTATCATTAGTAACTACCTGTATAGTCGTCAGCCATGAAGAAACAGTGATCTTTCAGGGAGCCTGATGGCCAACTTTCCTTCCTTCCCTCCCTCGAAATTTAAAAACTGAAAGCAAACTTTAACTACATTTCAACTAGGTTTTAGAGTGTAGCTCGATTCTTCGCTTAATGACTTAATGATTCACTGAACAATTGCAGTGATTTGCTTAACAACTAAAAGGCAAAAAGGCTGTAAAATGAGGCACAACTCACTTAACAGCTGTCTTGCTTAGCAACATACATTTTGGGCCCAATGGTGGTGGTAAGTCGAGGACCACCTCTATTGTCCTAAGATCCAGCCAATGAAGTTGTGCAAGAAAAGTGCCTATCTCCTCCGCTTATCTAAGAGGTGAATGGGGCAGGACATCACACAAGAGACACAGCTGATAGCCTCCTACCCTGAGAGGGAAATTCTGCCCTGTGTCTGGTTGGCAAGATACAGCAGGATCCCGTCTTGTGCCACACTGAGGAATAACAGAATTGGAAGGGACCTTGAAGGTCTTCTAGTCCAACCCCATGATCAGATAAGAAACCCTTTACCATTTCAGACAAATGTTTGCCCAATCTCTTCTTAAAAACTTCCAGTGTTGGAACACCCACAACTTCTAGAGGCAAGTCGTTCCACTGATTTATTGTTCCCACTGTCAGGACATTTGTCCTTAGTTCTAGGTTGCTTCTCTCCTTGATTAGTTTCCACCCATTGCTCCTTGTCCAGGTGGTTTGGAGAATGGGTCTTTAAACATTGGAACACTGCAATCATGTCACCCCTAGTCCTTCTTTTCACTAAACTAGACATACCCAATCCCTGCAATTGTTCTTCGTATGTTTTGGCCTCCAGTCCCCTAATCATCTTTGTTGCTCTTCTCTGCACTCTTTGTAGAGTTCTCAACATCTTTTTTATATTGTGCCGACCAAAACTGGATGCAACATTCCAGCCAGAAGTGTCCAATTTTCGAAGGAGGGCCATTAAACCCTGGCATTAAAGGCTGCTTTGGGGAATGGCAAGAATGCTGGGAAGGAAAAACCCAGGCCAAGGCTAGCGAATGGCCACGGTCCCTGCCCACCCCTGGTCCGTGCAGCATGCCCTACCTCAACAGAACAACAGAGGAGGCCTAGCAGGGGAAACACATAGCTTCTTCTTCTACCTACAACACCACAGTGGAGGAGAGAGAACTTTGAATTGCCAAAGGGGTAGGTATAAAATGAAATTTTTCCTCATCCTCTTTTTAAAAAGCCA
Organism: Pseudoxenodon macrops; assembly: GCA_032467955.1. Taxonomy (NCBI): domain Eukaryota; kingdom Metazoa; phylum Chordata; class Lepidosauria; order Squamata; family Pseudoxenodontidae; genus Pseudoxenodon; species Pseudoxenodon macrops. The sequence goes on from JANHFT010009678.1 coordinate 11,359, forward strand.
CCCTCCTCCAATAGCAATAGCACAGTGCTTTTACAGCCCTCTCTAAGTGCTTTACAGAGTCAACCTATTGCCCCCCAACAATCTGGGTCCTCATTTTACCAACCTCAGAAGGATGGAAGGCTGAGTCAACCTTGTGCCGGTCAGAATCGAACTGCTGGCAGTCAGCAAAATTAGCTTGCAGTGCTGCATTCCAACCACTGCGCTACCACGGCTCTAACACTGAAAGCTATTTTTTTGCATACTATTCAAAATTTCCCTTCTTGCCAGCAGGGTGTATTTACATTTGTATCAGGCTTGCTGACCAGGAATTTGGGCCCTGAGAATTAACACACCTGGAAGGAGAAAAAACCCAGGTTAGGAAAGGCGGCTTGATACCTTTGTAAGGCAACACAACACTGAAGACCCAACCTTGGTTAGTTAAGAGCAAGGAAGATCAGGGGCACTGAAAGACTAAGCTATGGATTAGGAATGGCTGTTGCCAGCCTTGCTGGCTGTGAATTTCATATCTATTTATTTAAACTGTTTCCAGATTGGAAAAAATCCTAATGCAGGGCAGAATAACCCCTAAATCATGCCGTCAAAGAAAGCCCAAATGTGTCTCATGAAAACAGGAAAGCTGGTGGCCTCAAGGCAAATTCCTCTTTTTGGAACAGAGGAAGATCCTAAAATTCTTCTTTTGCTAAGCTAACAGTGGACTGTGCCAAGTGAGCTTAGCACAATGATGGCGAACCCACAACAACTGTGTCAAAAGTGACATGCCACAACGTTTAGCATGGCGATCTTACGTTGGCCAGGAGACTACAATGCGAATGCTGAGTATGACTTTGGCTGCCTAAGGGGTTTTTTGTAACGCACCAGCGTTCAACAATACCCGACAACAACTATTCTCGAAAGCACATTCTGCCCCTCCCGTGATTTTTGGAGGCCGCGCAAGAACGGGAGGGGGGGGGGTTGTTCTCGCGCAGTCTCTGAAAATCATGCAAGAGCAAAGTGTGCTTTTACCGGCTGCAGAGGTGGTGGGAGAGCATTCTCTCATGCTGCTTCAAGAACGAAAGCCTTATGCGACCTGGAGCAGTCTCCTGTAGGCCGCAAGGGCCCGTCAACAGAAAAGAGGACACCGCCTGAAGGCAGGCGGTGCACAGCAGAAATTGGGGAGCGCCGGGCTGCAGAGGCAATCACAACATTGTTCCCCAAGCCTTGTGCATCTTGGGGAATGGTGCAAGGCAGACGTCTTGAGTGGCAGCTGTGGCACGAAGGGCTGAAGTTGCAGCCCAGACGTCTCGAGGCCCAGCCTTGGTGCTGCCACTGAGTGCCATTATTGAGAGTAGCCTAGACGGGTGGGGGGAGATAAAAGATGTTCCTCTTTTGTTTAGAGGTGGTGGTGGTGGTGGTGCAGTAGAGTCAAATTAGATATTTTCCAAATATTTGAGACGCCGAGTCGAAAAGGTTCGCCATCACCGGCACAGCAGGAGCCCAGATGCCTTGATCCCTGCCCCACCCAAGCTGGCATTTCAAAATGGGGATGGAGCCGCCCTTTTTCTACTAGCAAAATCACTTACGTCCCCAGAGGAAACCGAGGCGGCTTGGAGCCTGCGCAGGCGGGGAGAGAAAATCCAGTACCTTCCTTCTGTGAACTAGACAGGGCACATCCAGAGGCGAATGAGAAGGGAAGGAGGCGGACAGAAAAAAAGAAAAAGGAAGGAGAGGAGAAAGGATGAACGAAAGATAAGAAATGACCATGTCGGCGGAAAAGGTAAGCGTGCACAAGCATGGGGGGGGGAGGGGGGAAACCCGGTGAAGAAAAAAACATGCTTTGAAACAGATGAATGTTGTGAGGACTCGGCTGCCATGGAAGAAAACAGTATGTTTCCGCTGCCACGGACTTCCTCTCAGGCTTTCTTTCCATGGATACAAATAGAGGGCCAAAATACTCTGCATTCTGCAAGCTTTTCTAAGGTCTGGGTGAAGTCATGCTATCCGTCATTTGCAAAGGACTTTCTGGTCCTGCTGTTGAGTTCTGCCTTTGAAGGGACAAAGAAACAACGGTCCGGTGGGCACAGACCCAGAGAACGGAAATAAGCAAGCTCTGACTTGCTGGATTTGACACAGCAAATCCACAAATGCTAGGCGCAAACACGGGGAGACGTGCACATGCGAAAAGTGGGACAATTGTTCACTGCCCAGAGTTCGTAATATTTACCATGCTTCTCTTCTGCTCTGGCTTTTGAAATATCAACGTATAATCTTGATTTTAACAGGTTGGTGCATGAAACCGAAGCCTGAACCTGCAGTAGCCACTGCTCCAAAACTGAATACTGTACAAGTAGTCCTCGACGTACGACCGTAATTGGGACCAAAAAATTTCTGTTGCTAAGTAAGTTGTCAAGAGAGTTGTGGCCAATTTTACATTCTGTTTTGCCACAGTTGTTAAGCTGTTTAGGCAAATCCAGCAATCCCCCATGGACTCTGCTCATTAGAAGCCAGCTGGGAAAGTCATGAATGGTGATCACATGACTCCAGGATGCTGCAACCATCATAAATACATGCCAGTTGCCCAAATTACTGATCACGTGACTGACTGTGGGAATATGCTATGATGGCCATTAAGTGCAAGGAGTGGCCATTAAGTCCCTTTTTTTCGGTGCTGTTTATAACTTCTAATAGTCACTAAATGAATAGTTGTAAGTCAAGGATTACATGTAAGGCATTCAGTTATAGTAATCATTTCGGACAGAGGGTTGCCTTCTCAGGATTAACAGAGTCGGTAATGCAAACGTAACACATAAGATTAGGGTACTTAAATCAGCCTTGTTTGCATTTGGTTACAGATTTTGTCTTTTAAAGCAGGGATTTTAAAGCTCTGCTGGCTGAGGAACTCTGGGAGTTGAAGTCCACAAGTCTTAAAGTTGCCAAGGTTGGAGACCCCTGTTTTAAAGCACATACGGGAAACTCTGCATGTAAGGAATCAAAACACTCAAGTCAGATCTGGGAAGAGAGAGCGGGAGGAGAACTAACACACCCCAAACAAAGTCAAACACAAAAGCTTCTTCACATGCATTTCCAATTCACATGCACTTGAAACGCAACCCAAACCATCATTCACAAGGCAATTTTCTTCCTGCAAGCTGGTGGGAGAAGTGGCAAAACAAAACAAAAAAGGGGGAGGAAGTGAAGTGGGAAGAAGGAGAGGTATCCTTAGCCAGAATTAAGGGCTAAAGGGTGAGGGTCTCCTTAAGGAAGATGGTGGTGGTGGGTGCTGCCCTGTGGCCCCCTTACGATGGCTTTTAAGCTTTTAAGCATAATGGGGCCAGGTTATTTGAAGGGCTGTCTTTTCCCTTATATCTATCTGACCTACCAGAGTGGAGAGACAAGATAGGTTATGAGTCGCCTCTCCTAAGGAGAACTATTTGGGCAGGGGAGACAAAATATGGCCCCTTTACAATCTGTGGACTTCAGCTCCCAGAATTCCTGAGCCAGCATGAACTCCCAGAATTCTGGGAGTTGAAGTCCACAGATTGTAAGAGGGGGGGCACAGTTGCCCATTCCTGATCTAGTGAGACCAAGAAGGGCTTTCTCCATGGTGGCTCCCTCCCTGTGGAACATTATCCCTGCGGAGGTAAGATTGGTCCCCATCTTGACACTCTTTCAAAAGGCCCTGAAGACATTTTGCCAGACGGCCTGGAGAACCCAGAGTGATACTAAATCCATCAAGTGGTTTGCTTATTGTTGTTGCCTCTGTGTGTGTGTGTGTGTGAGAGAGAGATTGATTTCATATTGGGACTTATTTCTGCAAACTGCTCAGAGTCACTGTGAGTGAGTTGAGCAGCCATATAAATTATTTGAATAAATCAAACCACAGAAAGAGCAACTCTATAGGAATGCTTATAGGACAGGCTGCAGAAACCCAAAACACCAGCTGATGGCAGCAAAGATGCTTCTGCATCTCTGGGTGACCCTCTAGTGGTCATCCGGATTTATGCCCGAATTGTCTGCAACCCCTCTAGGGAAAAAAAGAGGCAACTTCACTCTGCAAAACCTTTAAAGGGATGTTACACAGGACGATGTTTCTCAAGAAACTTGAGAGCTTTAACTTATGTGGACTTCAACTCCCAGCACTCCCCATGCTGGCTGAGGAATTCTGGGAGTTGAAGTCCGCACAAGTTAAAGCTGTCAAGGTTGAGAAAACGCTGATATTTAGAAGGCAAAAACGACCTGCTCTTTTGCTGGTGCAGGAAAGAGGTTTATGGAGGAGAGACTGGAGGAGGACATTAGAAGAATAGTCTGTTAAAAAAAGCAATTTGATTATTAGTTGGGGAATAGATGGGACTCCTCCCTGCAAGTTGTCTTTGAGCAGCTGGACACAGCTACCTCTTGGTTATACAGGTAGCCCTTGACTTACACTCACTTAACAGCTCTCTTGCTTAGCAGCAGAAAGCTTAGGCTCAATTGTGGTCGTAAGTTGAGGACTACCTGTACACTGGCTTCAAAGGTCAGACAGGTTTGTGTAAAAAAACAACAACCCCGTTCCTGCTGAAATCCACCACATTTCCTTTTAGCCAAGAGACTCACGCTTGACTTCAAAGGAGACTTAACAAAGTTGAACACTGGATTCTGGGAAAGATGGAGATCTTGACACAATTTAGAGATTTCACACGCAGAATCTAGCAGAGCATGGTTGCACAGACACCACACACACACACACACACACACGCACACTCCTTGGCTCACTTACTCCCTGCTCTGCCTCCCTAGATTTCCTCCTCTGAACAGGCTCCTGCCTGCAGGGAAAGGGAAGAAGACCATTCACAAATGTGCCTGGAAGCCGTGGGGGGAAGCCCAGCGGGACCCACTTCTACCTATTTCAAGGAAGTCTCGAGATTTTTCTGGCAAGAGACTTTTCCAGTCGGGTTTTTCTCTGGCAACCTGGCAGACAAAGGCGCGTGAATGCAAAGGGGGTAAAATGTGCATCAGGGTGACAAGACAAGACAGTACCTTGGTGCAGGTGTGTTGGTTTGCTTTAAGTCTTCAGAAGGTAAAGAGTGGAGCAGGTGAAGTTGAAAAGCAGCGGAAGGAAGGAGAGAAGAGCCAAACCAACCGCAGCTTTTTTTGCACAAAAACGAAAAGGGGGCTTACAAAATAGATATCCGGGATCGGAAGCTCCTCTTCATCCGAAGCTTGGCTGGCAGGTTCGGAGGCCTGGCTTGCCGTCTCGACCTCCGCCGCCGCCGCCACCGACAACATGGTGGCACACGCTAAGGACGCTGCCTCTCTGCAAAGAAAGATAGATGGGTGAGGACGGAGGCCGTGGCGGTTCGGACCTTTGTGCTCGGCACTCCCGCCGAGTGTCTTCAGACAACCCTCAAAAAAAAGCATGACAAGATCCCACCTCGAAGCGGGGAAGAAGCCAAGACCGCTTGTCTGAATTGGCTCTGGGTCAACCCTGAAGCTGACCGGACCGAAGCCATTGTGAGGCTTCAGTGTTGCCACACTGGAGCGGAGGATTAGGGAGGGGAGGGGAGAATAAGAGATAGCTGGGTTTTTTTGTAGCCAAAACAAAATATTTTCCCTTGAGAACCAAGGACATTCTCGCACCTGGTCAAAGAGAGGTGTGATGTTACCCAGCAACCAGGCGGCACTTCAATTGGACCATGTGACTGATCGTTTGGGGAAAGGGAAAATCTTTTTAATTTTAATCAGGTGAAAACCGCGGGAACCTTCAGAGTTGGTTTTCACCAGAACTGGGCCAACATGACGTATCCAATAAAACAGTTCTTTGAGGAGTTTACCTGCCTTGGAGTTTTGTTCCCTATGGATGTACTACTTGGGACCCTGACACTCTGATCGCTGGCTGAACAGCAACATGACAGTTGGACTACATGGGGCAGCCCTTGAAGAGCATCCGGAAGCTTCAACTGGTAGCAGGGATTGTTAATGGTGCTGGTCATTTGGCACGTGTAACACCACTACTCAGGGAGCTACAGTGGCTGCCAGTGTGCTTCCGGGTGCAATTCAAGGTGCTCGTTGTCATTCTGAAAGGCCTCCATGGCTTGGGACTAGGCATTCCCCTTGAGGGACTGTTTCTCTCGGTTGTTTCTATCCATCCAATCAGGTCAGGCAAGATGGACATGCTTCGGTTCCCCTTGACGGAGGAATGCTGGTTGGTGGAGGCTTACAGACACGCTGTCAGGGTTCCAAGTAATACACCCTTTTCAATCATCGCACCCGCCCTGTGGAACATTCTCCCTCTGGAGATCAGGATGAGCCCAATCCTGCTAGACTTTCGCAAAGCCTGTAAAGAACTGGCTCTGGGCTCGTGGCTCCAAGTGTGTGCAGACACCTTTTCTTTTGGGGTGGGTGGGGTGTTGTACTAGTGGCTATGGGATATTTTATTTATTTATTTAGCATATACAGCCTTTATCATTATAAACTACTCAAGGTGGCAAACATATCTAATATGTCTTCCTCCTCCTATCTTTTTTTTTTTTACGATTTGTAACAAAAACTTTAATCTCCAAGAGTTTACAGTGACAAGACAACTTATGCACAATGAGGAAAATTTCTATCTACAATGCACCCTCATACATATGTACCTATCCAAATCAACAGTTAATCTGCATTACAAATCTGTTTCAGCAGTAGTGCTCTACAGAAAAAGGTGTAATATTTAATTAGAATTTTGCACAATAATGGTAATTCTGGCACGAATCAGAACTCAAGACAGATTTAGAAAAAAGGCTAGTTACAAGTTTTCAGTCTTCTTGTTTGCCATTAGTTTATTCTGGCCAATTACTTTAATTGTCTTTAAGTCACCTAGTCTTTAAGTCACCTAGTCGTCTTTCATACGTAAGACAGGACTAGAAGTCATTGTCTCCTGGTTTCTAGCCTGATGCCTTAGCCACTAGACCAACCTGGCTCTCTTATGCATTTTAAATTTTGTTTAATTACAATTGTTTTACTTTCATTTTGTTTGCCACCCAGAGTCCTTGTTGAGATGGTTGGCCCTACAATTTGAATTAATCAATAAATACGTGTAACGTTTTTACTTTGTGCGTGAACCTTCAGGGAACTGAGGGCTATTAACTGATCGTCCCTTTGAAAGGAGGTGGAAATCACACACTGCAAGAGTGTTCTGGTTTGACGAACTATATTTTGCTGAAGGGACCACAATGGGCTGAATCCTTAAGTGCATCCAGCCATCCATTGTGATTTACAACTGCAGCGGCTGAGCTCACACAATGCACTAAGCCAAAACTAAACAAACTGTGTGACAGCTGAGCAGAAACACGCCTGTATGAACTGGGTGGGTGAGTGTCAAATTGAATTATATGTTGTCTTAATAGCACAAGGCTGTTTATCATCCAATTTTTGGCACGTCGGCTCACAGCAGATGTTAAAGAAAGCCATCCTCCATCCAGACTTGGTTTCTATGTGGAGTGCATACACAATTGAAAAAAAATACAGGTAGCCCTCGATTTACGACCACAATTCAGCCCAAAATTTCCATTGCTGGGCGAGACGTTGAGTTTTGCCCCATTGAATGACTTTTCTTGCCACAGTTCGCTACATGAATCACTGCCGTTGTTAATCTAGTAACAAGGTTGTTAGGGGAATCTGGCTTCCCACTGATTTTGCTTGTCAAAAGGTTGCAAAAGGGGATCAGGTGACCCCAGGACCCCTGCGACTGTCATAAACACGAGTCATTTGCCAAAAAGCGTCTGAATTTTGTTCACCTGGCCACAGGGATGCTGCAGTGGTCCTAAGTGTGAAAAAGCCGTCACTTTTTCCAATGCCTTTGTAACTTTGAATGGTCACCAAACGAACTGTTGTTAAGTCGAGGACTACCTGTATCACATCATCCTTGTATTATATACAGGAAGGGATGCTATTTTTTAAATTAAATCACAGAAGTGGCTTTTAAACCAATCGTTTGCATTCTACGTGTTTCCTCTGCCACAGGGAAAAAATAGCTGGCAATTTGGGAGTTATTTCTTGAAATAGTGAGGAGGATTCAGAGCCGGTTTCCCATCTAACAATAGAGAGATGCCTCCCTGTGTGATGTTTGGAGACGGCATGCATTAAACAGGAGCACAAATGCCTGACACGGCTGGAAATGGCTGATCTGTAACAGGAATAGGCTCTAACCCTGCAGCAGCCACATCAGGCACCACAATCTCGATATCACACTTCGGCTTGAGCTCCACAGTGATTTGCTGGAGATCGTCTTCCGCTCGGGTCTGTTCTCGAGTCCTGCAGAAAATAAAATAAATAAATATATATATATATGTTTTTTGAGGTTTTCACGGGTGCCTGTATGTAGGTATTTTGTTGTTCGGGTTCTTTCTCAT
>JANHFT010009680.1:0-15579 GCA_032467955.1 Pseudoxenodon macrops
TTATTGTATTATAAATGAAACAATTTAAAAAAAAACAGAAAGTCCAGTTGTCTCTTGAAAAAAAGCACCTTTGGGACAACCATGACCTGGATGACTGAGAATCTCTATAGACATAAACAATGAGTAGTTGTTTTTCTTCCATTCAGTTTTCTCCAGTTTTTCAGAAATGGTTTGCCATTTCCTCCAACTGGAGCCAAGAAAATGTGACTGGCCCCAAGACATTCAACAGGCTTCATGACTAAAACAGACTAGAACTCACAATCTCACTGTTTCTAGCTCGGTGCCTTAACTATTTACCCCAAATTTATCAGTGAATTTGGATCCAGAAAAAAGAAAGTGGCAGTTATTTTATATTCAATGCAGAGGGAAAAATACATCCATCCTGCATTTTTTAGATTATCATTACCTCTTTCTGGGAGAAGGAGCCATCACTTTTTCCCTCATCCACAGTCTAGCTCTGCTCCCAGGATGTTAAGGAAACTGAGATGTGAACAAAAGATAGCAAAAGTAGGAGATCAAGGGGACAAAGCCTTGGAAGATTGGAGGGTTGGAAATAGAGTGTCTGCAGTCAGTGCAGGAAGTTTCACTTACCGCATTGGCTGAGCTGAAGGATCTGTGTTGAAGCTTAATGGTCGAAACCTAGCCCTGGTTGCAGAGATGATGCCACCAATGGAAAACTCTCCTGTCCTGTAATGATTCTGTGGGCTCACTCCATCCTTATTCAGAATCAGGAGGCATTTGGCTTTGAAAGCCCCACCGACTCCGTGGAGCCATATAAGTAGCAGAAGAAACCAAAGCACCAGCATGACTTGTGTTCCTGATTGAGCTTCCTGCATTGTCTTGTCTTGCCTTGAACAACAATCCAGAGCAAGAGCTGGAAGAAAGCAAAGCCCTCTTTGGAGACAGAAGGCTTAGGAGCATTTCATAGTCAGGCCAGCTTCACATCTCGCGGAAACTCTAAAAGACCCCCCTCTCTTTCTTATTTAATATATCTAGATCTTTCCAGTGCCATGAGCTCAGTCAACAAAGTTTTAGTGTGGCATTGAGATAAAAACATGTTATTGGCATCCTGCTTTCAGATCTTCTGAAATGGTATAGAAAAATCCCTGGAGATTTTGTAACAAGATAACAAATAAATCACTATAATTTGGATGATGGCAAGGAAGAGAGATGCCACTCTCTTAACTCTGAATGAGTCAACAGGCAGGGGTCTAGATTTTGAGTGAATGAGAGACAACTTGGCTCCAATCCTCTCTTGAGATAATGTCTGCATGTAATTCAATAGCAAGAAAAAATATATACCTTTGTGGGTTTGAATAATCAGCAATTTAATTGGTCAAGTTGTGCCAGATTTTGATTATATTGGTCAAATAAGGCAAGGATCTGCTGAGATGCATGATTTTGGGAACCCATCTTCTGTTTATTAATTTATTTTATGTCTTTCAGTTGAGCAGACCATTGCCGATTCTCTGATAAATTAAACTTTTAATTATTACACCAATCAAGAGTTTGCTTCAGGTTTTCCTAATCAATTATTCCCATTTTTAGATCTATTATTCTCTATTGGGGAGTTTTTCTTTTTTCTTAATCTTAGTGCAAACTTTTGAATACCTCTCGGACAAGCTTTTGGGACAGAATTAATCAAATGCTTGATAAAATTGATAGAACATGTTCTAAGAAATTATAAAACAAAAATGAACTGCCGTAATGAATGCCTGTGAACTTAATTCGAAAGGAGATTTCAATGCAATGCAAACTTATTTTTTTAAAAAAACATTTATTCATTAATTTTCTACACAGCCCATCTCACCCAAGTGACAGTTTATAACAATATAATAAAACTTTATACATTCATGAAAACCTTCATCCTAGATCCCACCAGTGAGAATTCCAAGACGAAGAGGATTCTGTGGTGGTGCAGTGGTTAGAATGAAGTACTGCAGGCTAGTTCTGTTGACTGCCATCTGCCAGCAATTTGACAGTTTGAGTCTGACCAGCTCAATGTTGACTCAGACTTCCATCCATCCAAGATCAGTAAAATGATCTGTAAAATGATCAGTAAAATCAGTAAAATTCTGTGCCAGTTATAGTTTCTGGGTATTCTTTAAGGGCAGCTCTGTATAAAGCAGGTGTGTCAAACTCACATCATCACAGTGGTGTCATGTGATGTATCAGGACATTTTTCTTCACTAAATTGGGCATTGACCTGGCAAGCATGTGACGCATCTGGTCCATGGGCCAGAAGTTTGACAGCCCTGGTTGCATATTGTGTACAACTTGGAGATGATCAAGGGGAGGTCACACCCTAGAAGATATGCTCAAGATCCAAATGGATCTTGACAGACTTGACCACTGGTCCCTAACTAACAAAATGAAATTCAATGTAGAGAAAAGTAAACTCTTACACTTAGGTAAGAAAAACCAAAAGTACACATATAGACTGGGTGAAACCAGGTTCAATAGCAGTAACTGTGAGAGGGATCTTGGAGTCTTAGTGGACAATCAGTTAAATATGAGCCAGCAGTGTGTGGTAGCAGCCAAAAAAGCCAACACAATCCTAAATTGCATTAACAGAGGGTTACAATCAAGATCAAATGTGGTACTAATACCACTCTATAAAGCTTCAGTAAAACCACACCTAGAGTACTGCATCTAGTTTTGGTCACCACACTATAAAAAAGATGTTGAGACTAGAAAAAGTGCAGGGAGGAGCAACAGGGATGATGTGGGGACTGGAGGCTAAAACACATGAAGAACAGTTGCAGGAACTGGGCCTGGCTAGTCTAGCGAAGAGAAGGACCAGGGGAGACATGATAGCAATGTTCCAATACCTGAGGGGCCGCCACAGAGAGGAGGGGGTCAAGCTATTTTCCAAGGTACGTGAAGGCCAGACAAGGAACAACAGATGGAAACTGATCAAGGAGAGATTCAACCTAGAAATAAGGATAAATTTCCAGACAGTGGGAACAATCAACCTATGGAACACCTTGCCTTTGGGTCCAGTGACAGCCTCTTGATAAGTGAGTGTAACAGTTCCTCCTTTAAAGGTATCAGGAACCTCTCTCTCAATAATGAACTAACCATCACTAGAACTCATCCATATGGCACCTCATAGGCAGCTGTCACTAACCTGGACAGACATAGATCTAATTCACAGATGGCTATGCTTGTAGTCCCAAGGATCTTGTCCAATTCCTCAGGGCCAATATGATAAAACTATTCCCAAATAACAGGTAAGTCCATTGCCGAGACATCTCAAAAGGACCTGAACTACTCTTAATTTCCAAACGAGAAAGGATCCAAGCAATTTGCCAAGTGCATTGAAAATTCCACAGTGTGCCCTTGAAGAGACACCCTGAGTCTCCATTTCCCAAAAGGGACCAGGTAATTCTGAACAGGATTGCAGGGTGACACTCTATAAGAGTGAGAAATACTGATATTTTGCTGTTCTTATTGCCATGAGGTAGGCTTCAATAACGGCTCTGAGTTTTTACCATCCGTGACTGACCTCTGGTGATGCTCTAGACATTTCTTGATCATTTTCAGCTCTCTCAACTACCTTATGAACCACAGGGAGTGACAGGAGTGACAGGTCAAGAGATGTCACACAGGTGTGATCCTATATAAGGCTCATGCCACCTCCCGATTTCAGGCATTGACTCTAAAGCAGGGCCATAGGAATACCCTACAACTTCCTTAGGAGCCCTACTATGTCCATCAGATGCTGGGGGCAGATCAATAAAATAGTTCCTGTCTGCCTGCAAAAGGGGGGGTAGCATAGTTGAAGATTTCAGTACCCAGTGTACAATTTGACCATGACAAGGGAAAGGGAAGGGAAAAAAGAAAACATGGCTTCAGATCATGTTGCCACTGCTCTGAAAAGAAAACCATGGCTGGTGTCTGATCACTGTTTTTAATTTGGATTTATTCACAATCCAGCTGAGAGAGGCCCATAGCTGCCATGGTGGTTATGGACTCCTGAGCTGTTTCTGAGGTCAGCCTCAGGGATGGCAAATTAAAGCTTCAAAGACCATAAGCCTGGGGATCTCACCAGCCAAACCCAAGACAGCCTCTAGCATCTCAGGCAGGGAGGTTGCTAGGCAGCAGGAAGTCTGGGAGAGTCATAATAGTCTCAGCTGATCTTGTGCACTTATCATCAGATAGAGTCTTACAACCATCAATGTATGGAGCAAGGCTTTGAAGGTGAACAAAATATCTCTAATGACAACAACTACCCCTGCACACATACCCTGTCTTGTTGTGTTGGCTCATGCCATATCATTTGTCTTTCTCTAAACAAGGACTTTCTAAATGGGATCCACAGCTAGACCTATCAGCAAACTCCACTAGAAAAAAGCTGAACTAAATCCATATTCATATGGGGCTCTTCATAGCCATGATAAAAGGCCAGATCCCTCGTGATAGCAATAACACTTAGACTTATGTACCACTTCACAAAGCTTCACAGCTCTCTCTACATGATTTACAGACTAAGCATATTGCCCCCAACAATATGAGTCCTCATTTTACCAACCTCGGAAGGATGGAAGGCTGAGTCAACCTTGAGCTGGTGAAAATCGAACTGCCAATCAGCAGTCAGCAGAATTAGCCTGCAATGCTGCATTCTAATTACTGTGCCACCATGGCTCATCTTGTTCCAGTGTTCACCCTGGGTTCTCTAAAAGTTTTTTATTGGTTAGGGTTAGGGTGCCAAATTCTCTAGTTTCCATCACTGCCTCATTGTCAAAAAGTGGAGCCACTTCTGTGAGTTCTCCCTTTGGACACCAGCTTGTAGACATGCTAAGAGGTTACATTGTTTGCATCCTTCCAATTATCCAAATCATACTAATTTATTTTGTGATTTTCTGAAAGGTACCTAGAGAGCTTTCTGCAATCTTACTGATGATGAAAGCATGTGAGAAAGTGCAATGAGGTCAATATAAAACTCAAAAGGACAATAGGGTGGAGTCTATATCAGAAATCCTGAGTGCATCAATGGCTCTGGAGATTGAAACAGGATTTGAGGGTGGTTTCAGGACAAGCAGAGATTGTGTTTGTGTCCCTTGGGTGAACTCAGACTGGATCTGTAGCCTCTGTCCTGGAAAAGGGTTTGGTTTCTATCCACCTCTTCATCTCATTCTTCATTAAACAGAAGGTGCCCCAGAGAAGGCTCAGTCAGCAACACAAATCATGTTGCTGATGCTTCTACTTGTGCTGCTTGTGTGGCCACCAGAAGCTTGTGGGATGTGCAAAGCCAAATGTCTTCTGACTTTGGATCAGGGTGAAGTGGACCCAGAGCATCTTTATAAATCAGGAGATTATTTCATTAGTGGCATCATTTCTGCAAGGATTGCTTGGTTTCAATCATTAACCTTCAACCGAAGTCCTTCAACAAATTTTTTCACGTACGTCAATCCTCTTGTACTTTATTAGAGCCACTGCATTTCTAATGAATCCTTACTGTTCCAGCCCTCGGAAAATATAAGGGGCTGTCCTCTTGATCTGCTCCTTTTGCAAACTGATTACCTTATTTGGATTTGCAGTCTCTTGAGCCCTGTATATAATAAAGCTCATTTTGAGGTCTAAAACCTCAAAGGTTTTAGGTATAAAAACCAAATCAAATATTTTCTGCAACCATTTTCCTTCCCATCCTATGAGGAGAGCTAGTGTGGACACAGAGGAACAGAAGGATCTCTCCTATCTACCTCATCCCTGATCTGAGCTGGATTCTGGGTGGCTCCAGATCCAATCAAAGACGGATCAAAGATGATTAGCGGACTGGAAGCTGAAATATGAAGAATGGTTGCAGGAATTGTGCATGTCTAGTCTAGTGAAAAGAAGGACTGGGTGACATGATAGCAATGGTCAAGCATTTAAATGGCTGCCACAAAGAGCAGGAGATAGCATGTTCTCCAAAGCATCTAAATGTAGAACAGGAAACAACGGATGGAAACTAATCAAGGAGAGAAGCAACTTAGAACTAGGGAGAAATTTCCTGACAGTTAGAACAATTAATCAGTGGAACAACTAGCCTCCAGAAGTTGTAAATGCTCCAATACTAAAAATTTCTAAGAAGAGATTGAGCAACCATTTGTTTGAAAGGATATAGGGTCTCTTACCTGAGAAGGGAGTTGGACTAGATGACTTATAAGATTCCTTGTAACTATTTTATTCTGTTCTTTTCTGCTATTTTAACTCTGCATTGGAGATAAGATAAGCCTACCCCTTTTCCCCCACACCAAATTTACTACTGGGATGAAAGATCCCTTGTTAAGAGCATAGACATTCATGGAGTTTGGAATTTTCTTTAATTCTTACTCACAAGTCCAAGAGTTAACAAACCTTTTTTTTTAATGAAGATATTGTTTTTACTATATTGATTGATTGCATGTTTCTTTGTTTGGTTTGTTTATTTATTTGTATAACTCATTGGCTCTGTGTCACTCACTGGAAAAGAACCAAGAAACAACAACAACAAAAACCCATAAAGGTCCATCCAACAAGGATTGAACCCTCACTCAGATCTTTAAATTATTTTGAAAATCATTTGGGTGGGAACCATTTTCAGTCATTCTAAACTCTTGGTCCTACTACAAAAATCTCTAGAATATAAATGAAGTAATAATAAATGGATTATTTTAGCCATCTGGGAATTATTAAGAAAAAGGGAGAAAAAACAAATATGGAATAAGATAATTGAGAACCAAATATCAAACAGGAAATTGAAGTAGTATACAGTACGTGTAACCAAGTGGGAGAATGTGTGAAAACACATAATAATTTAAAAGTTTATGTTGTTCTTATTCTTTTTTCTATGGTAATACTTTGGAATGTTACAAAGTATTTGAAATAATAATTATGATTAAGAGGATTAAACATTTTATTGTGAAAGAAAAGTTAATATATTTTTTCTTGATATGTTCATACCTGCAGAAAAATATTCAGATTTTTTTCAAAATTGATGCCCTTCCTTTTTGCTATGGAGGACATCAACCGGCATGACCATCTCTTACCCAACATCACCCTGGGTTATAATATCTATGAGAACTTCTTCAAGGTAGAGATGACTACAGATCCTTTGCTGGACCTCCTTTCAGACGGGGAGGCCAATGTGCCCAACTACAGGTGTGGAAGGCAGAGAAACACAGTGGCTGTTCTGGAAGAGGCTGAGACTGGCATCTCCATCCAGGTTTCAACTATGTTGGGCACCTACAAAATCCCTCAGGTGTGTCTTTCTTGGGGAGACAGTTTTCACTCATAAAACCTTGAAACAGAGGTCCTCTGCTGCAAATGAAAAGGAGATATTTTTTCTTTAAATGATAGGAATCACATTTTGCTTGCTACACTTAAAATACTATCTTCAATTTCTTGCAGATCAGTTATAGTTTTGGTTCCATGATTCTGAGGGATAAAACTCATTTTCCTTTCTTTTACCCGATGCTCCCTGCTGAAGGCACCCAATACCCAGGCATTGTCCAGCTTCTCCTCCATTTCAGGTGGACCATGGTTGTTCTTGTTGCTCCAGAAACTGACCAGGGAGAGAGATTCTTCAGGACAATGTCTTCTTTGCTGTTAAGAAATGGCATTTGTGCAATTGCATATCAAAGCTTTCCAATAAATATTGCTGAAGGGACTTTCAGGGTAGGAAACCTTTACACATTGATGAAAGTCAGTGTCTTTGTTTATGGCTCAGAGACTAGTTCGTTCTCATTAGGAATTCATGTTATACATTCACTACTTGAAGGCCTTCTAGACTTTACAGATAAAGTGTGGATCAGCACAACTCAAGGGGATCTCAGTTTTGATATGATATTTGCTCTGGACTATCTGAAACAAGTTGGTGGCATTTTTTCCTTTCTGATAAAAGAAAAGAAATGGGGAAATTATGATGCTATTAATACGTTCAATGTAACCATGTTAAAGTTTTTAAAGAACACCTTTAGATGTTCAACCACCAAGGATGCCTTTTCTGTGAAAGTCTGGAGGCGCTGCAGACAGAGAGAAGATCTGGAGTCTCAGAGGAAACAAGTGAGTGACATGGCTCTGGACAACGATCTTCTCTATGATACCACCTGGGCTTTGGGAAGGGCCTTAAATTCAGCTTATATTTCCACTTCTAAGAGATCAGAGAGGAACCGGGAAGTCAAGGTGGGAGCGCCGAGGATGAAGGCTTGGCAGGTATTTCTTTTCCATTAGACAACTTTCCTCAAAATATTGCATTTAGTTTAGTAAGTGCATGCCTTAGTTACATATTCTGAAAAATTAACTTATCCTGAAACTCGAATCCAATCTAAATTCAACACTCAATTTTCTCCATGAAATGAAGAGGGTCGAACTATTTTCCAAAGTACCAGAAGGCAAGAATTGAAAGAACAGATAGAAACTAATCAAGGAGAGAAGCAACCTAAAGTTAAGGAAAATTTTCCTAAAGGTGAAAATGTTTAACCAGAGGAATGCCTTCCTTCAAACATTGTGTGTTCTCTATCACTGGAGGCTTTTAAGAAGAGACTGGACAGCCTCTTCTCTGAAATGTATAGGTCCCCCTGCTCTGAAATGTATGGGGTTTGGGCTAGAAGGCCTGCAATGTCCCTTCCAACTCTATTATTCTTGGTTCATTTTCCTTTCCATTTCCTCTGATTGGGTTTGTTTGTTTTTTTTGCAATATTTTCTTGTTTAATTTTATGTACTTTTAAAGCAAATACATTTATATTTTGTTTGTCCAGCCATTCTTTTTCTGAAACTGATGAGATTGTACAAACAAAAAGCCAACTTGGGGATACATATAGTATAGTATAGCCTTTATTGTCATTGTACATCTTGTATACCATGAAATTGGTTATATTAGACTGTTTGAAACAATAATGTCATTCTCTCCAATCTGAGAAAGGAATGACTGGTAACAAGAGGAGAAATGTTCTGGACCAATGTGATTGGACCACGAGTGATACTTTCCATGCTAAGTACTGGTCTTCACAAAACAGGAAGGTAGATAGTGGGAAGCAAGCTATCTCCATAAGGCAACAAATAACACACAAAAGAGAAAAATAACAGAATAAATCTCAACTAAAAGGAAAATCACAATCATAAAAATATTTTTAGAAAAATAAAACATTAAGGAAAAATAATTGGTTGTTTCCTTTTTGGTGAATTATTTATCAGCACTGCTGTGAGAAAGAGATGTGAACAGGAAAATGATCAATACAAGGTTTGCAGCAGTTATTGTTCCTTGATTATTCATAAACTCCTAACCAACTTGGAAATGCAAAATAAAACTGGGTTCAAAGTAATAGATCCAGAGCAAGCAAAACTCTGAGGCATGCAGTTTCCTCAAAGGATAGCTTTCTTGGAAAATCATATTGGTACATATCTGGTGAAATGTGACTCTAAAGACTCCTGTAGTTTTCACCTAGTTAAAAGATTAAGTTTTCACTCAAATCCCAAACAGTCAGCCATATGGCCCAATCAAAATGCTGTCTAGTTGTCTGGAGGCCTCCCTCCTTCTTCCATGATCTAGGTGTGAGAATGTCTGTGGTTCTCAAGAGAAATCATTTTATTTTAGCTACACAAACCCCTCTATCTCTAATCGCCCCTCCCTATTCCTCAGCTCTAGGGTGGCATCACTGAAGCTCCAATATAGTTCTGGTCAGGTCGCTTCAGGGTTGACACTGGGTTTTTGAAGAGCGAAAAATGTTCGTATCCCTCCCAGCCTAGACCAAAGAGACTTTTCCAAGAACTTCTGAATCTCTTCTTTTCCTGTCCTTTCCAGCTTCACCCCTTCCTTCAAAACTCCAAGTTTCACAATAATTCCATCAAAGGAGTATATTTGGATGAGAAAGGAGATCTGACAGCTGACATGGACATTGTGAACTGGATCAAATTCCCAAACGATTCTTTCATAAAAGTGAAATCTGGGAGCCTAATAAAACAGACATCCCAGGATTTGAAATTTACCATTGACAAGAAGGGAATTGCACAGGTGGAAAAGATGAACAAGGTGAGACTGGTATTTCTTTTATTCTACTGAAGGTGGCAGATAGAGGATTGCACTTGTTTGGAGGCGAAATTGTTTTCAATGCCTTTGAGTTTTCATATCAGTCGATCAGGTTCTCAAGAGTGCAGATTTCTTATCAGCTATTCAGGTAGCCTCAGAAATATTGTCTTCAATTTTCACCCAAACAATTTATTGAGTCTCTTGAAAGGAAGGAAGAGTGAGTCATGGAGACAAAATGGTATAGTTAGTCAAAGCAAAGCATTCAGCCATCATTTCCCCGATCAATTTAATACCTAAAGTTTAAATAAAAGCCTAAATTTGTACTGTTCTTTAAATGTTAACAGACAAGAAAGAAGAAATATATAGTTCAGTCTGTTTGGTGAATCTCACATTTCATATTTGACTAATTAATGAAATCTTAACTTTAAATCCTTCCTTCCTTTGCTATTTTTCTGAAAAAAACTTTATTTTCTGCGTCTTTTTCCTTTCTCTCCTCAGTCCCTGCCTACTTCCAGGTGTGTGGAAAGTTGCCATCCTGGATTCATGAAAGTAGCTCGGGAAGGGGACTTCATCTGCTGCTATGATTGTCGTCCCTGTGCAGAAGGAACCATCTCCACCATGGAAGGTAGGTGCCACCAAAGAAAAAGGACACATTTGGCGGGAAGTCATAGAATAACAGAATAACAGAGTTGGAAGGAATCTTGGAAGTTTTCTATTCAAACCCCCTGCTCAAGCAGGAAACCCTATACCATTTCAGACAAATGGTTAACCAATCTCATCTTAAATATATTTATTGTTGTAGCATCCATGACTTCTGGAAGCAAGCTCCTCCTCTTAATAATTGTTTTAACTATCAGGAAATTTCTCCTTAGTTGTAGGTTGCTTTTCTTCTTCATTATGTTCCATCCATTGCTTCTTGTCCTGCCTTCAGGTGCTTTGGAGAATAGGTTATCCTTCTCCTCTTTGTACCAGCCACTTATACATTGGAATACAACTAGCATGTCAACCCTAGTTCTTGCTTTCATTAAACTACACATACATAATTCAAGCAAATGTTCTTTGTATGTTTTAGCCTCCAATTCTCTTATCATTTTTGTTGCTCTACTCAGTCCCCTTTCTAGATGCATCTACTTTTTTTTTTTACATAATGGCAACCAAAATTGGATGCAGTATTCCAAGTGTCGTCTTACCAAGGCATTATAGAATGGTATTAAAACATTACTTGATCTTGATTCTACCCTTCTCTTAATGCACTCTAGGACTGTGTAAGCTTTTTTGGCAGCTGCAGCACACTGCTGGCTCATTTTTAAATGATTGTCCACTAGTACCCCAAGATACCTTTCACAATCACTACTATTGAGCCAGGCAAAACCTATACTATACCTGTGCATTTGGGTTTTTCTTGCCTAAATGTAGAACCTTACTTTTTTCACCTTTGCATTCCATTTTGTTACATAGGGCCAGAGGTGGGTTCCTACCGGTTCTATCCCATTGTATAGAGTAGATAGTAGCTCCGCGATGACATCATGGAGCCGGTTCTGTCGGTGGCTCCATGGGCGCTGCCATTTGGATGTAATAAGCTAATTTTTGCTTCTGCCCATGCGCAGAAACTAGTTTTTGACTGCCACAAGTGTGTTCGCTCATGTGCTTTGTGCGTGCACTCAAGGCATGACCCTGAGCAAACTGGCCGTAAGAAGATTCAGAATCTACCTCTGGATAAGGCCCAGTGTTCAAGTCTGTTTACATCCTTCAATATCTTGAGCCTATATTCTGGAGTGTTGATTATTACTGCCAGCTTGATGACATATGCAAATTTGATGAGTTTCCCTTCTATCCCCTCATTGAAATCATTAATGAAGATATTGAATAGTACTGGGCCCAAGACAGAGCCTTGTGGTACCCCACTGAATACTTCCCTCCATGTAGATGCAGGTACATTAAGGACTAAATGCTGAGTGCTGTTGGCCAGCCAGTTACGAATCCATTTGGGGGTGATGCTGTCTAACCCAAATTATTAAGTAGTAGGTTGTGGTCTACTTTACCAAATGCTTCACTGAACTCCAAGTATATTATATAGATAACATTTTGCTGATTTACTTAATGTTGTCTCATTTTCTAATAATGCAATAAAATTTGTCTTGCATAATAGTCTTTGACAAACCCACTTGGCTTTTGGTTGTGGCTTTGTTAGCATCTATGTGTTCGCAGATTCATTGTTTGATTTTCTTTTCCTGAATCTTCCCAGGTATTGATATCATGCTGATAGGTCTGTTATTTTATTATTATTCAATCTGCAATTTCCTGGATCCATCTTTTCCCTTTTTTGAAGATGGGAATGATATCAGCCCTTTTCCAGTCATCCAGTGCTTTGGGAATTTATGGTTCTTTGAAAAATATGGTTCAGTGGTTCTGAGGTCATGTCTGCCAATTTCTTCAGAACCTTGGGCTGTAATCTATCTGGTCCTGGTGACTGGAACTCATCTAGAGTGGATAGGTGTAGTTTTCTTCCTTATTTTGACTTGCATTCTTTATCAGCATTTAATAATATTTTAATAGGTTGGACTATTTTTTTTTCTTTTTATACAAAGACAGATGCTAAAAATAGTCTAAGGAGTTCTGCTTTTGCATGCTGCTTGTCACCTTCTTCCATTATTGGACCAATTGTTTCCTTGATTTTTTTTTCCTTTGGAGATTTAGCTCTCTTGACTTCATCTTTTTGGTTCAGGGTATTTGTTGATAAATTGAGGTGTCTTATTTTTCATCTTTACTGGAATTGTGTTAGACAGGGCTTTTGTAATCTCACTTGGCAAAGATTGCATGGTGTGTCCCCCCCCCACACACACACAGTTTCTGTAACTTCAATGCCTTCTATCACGTCATCTGTGTTAGTGAGAATTAAATCCAGCATGGCATAATGTCAGGAATCTATTTGATCTTCCACTATGTGCAAAGTTTCTCTCCAAGTTGATGTCAAGGTAATTAAAAATGCCCATTATTATTGTGGTGTGCTTATTGTATTTCTTCGTTAATTATTTAATTACTAATTAATTAGATACTGACAATTTTCAGGAAAAGATAGGTGGGAGGGGAAAGAATCAGAGAACCCACCAGCTGGGGAAACTACTACAAAGACAGAGGACCTGACCATCTTTAAGATCCAGGTGGAAGAAGGCATTGATATTTGAAAAAGGAAATTTAAAAAAGGAGATTCCCAAACAGTCTGTTTACACAGGAAAACCAGCAGCTGAGTTGATCAGAGGAATATTTTCCTTTTAAAAGTGTAAGAGTTGTAAAGGGCCACTAAAACCTTGACTTCAAGGTTCTACCCTTCCTGTGCTTTAAACAGTCCAGTATAAAAGGTTCAAATGACCCTCCTTCCATAGGTCTTTGGGGGGGAAGGCTGCAGAGTGCTCTGGATTTCTTCTCTAATATGTGGTTCATGTAAGGTGTGTTGCTAATGAGGCAATCTCTGAAGGAAAAACTGTTCTCCTATGAATGTGGGGCAAACATTCTTGTTTTCCTTTAGAATTTGTCCTTCAATGTTACATGGCTTTAAAGCAGATATTAATCTTTCTCAACATGCTTTAAAGTAGAGATTATTTTTTCTCTTTTCAGATGCTGACAAATGCACCAAATGTCCAGCAGATCAGCATCCAAACATCAACCGAGATTTCTGTATACCGAAGATTTATACTTTCTTATCCTATAAAGAAAATTTGGGGATCATTCTAGCTTCGCTTGCACTGTTTCTGTCTCTGATAACAGGCTTAGTCTTGGGAAGCTTCATTAAATTCCAAGAAACTCCCATAGTCAAAGCCAACAATCGGGATCTCTCCTACATCCTCCTCATCACCCTCCTGCTTTCCTTCTTGACTTCATTCCTATTCATTGGCCGGCCAAGGACTGCCACTTGCCTTCTCCAACAAGTAGCATTCAGCAACATCTTCTCAGTTGCCATTTCTACAGTCTTGGCGAAAACAATCACTGTGGTATTAGCATTCCTGGCCACAAAACCAGGGAATAAAGCACAGAGATGGTTAGGGAAGACCATGGCCAATTCTGTCATCCTTTCATGTTCTGGTGTTCAAATTGTCCTCTCCATTATATGGTTGGGCACTTCTCCACCATTCCCTGAATCAGACATG
The DNA here is from genome assembly GCA_032467955.1 of Pseudoxenodon macrops. Classification (NCBI taxonomy): domain Eukaryota; kingdom Metazoa; phylum Chordata; class Lepidosauria; order Squamata; family Pseudoxenodontidae; genus Pseudoxenodon; species Pseudoxenodon macrops. The sequence continues at coordinate 14,137 of JANHFT010009680.1, forward strand.
TACTCACAATCAGCAGAGATCATCCTCCAATGCAATCAAGGCTCCGCTGCCATGTTCTACCTTGCGCTTGGCTACATGGGCTTCCTGGCTCTCATCTGCTTCATGGTGGCTTTCCTGGCCCGGAATCTACCTGGGGCCTTCAAGCCAAGCTCATCACCTTCAGCATGCTGGTCTTCTGCAGTGTCTGGATATCCTTTGTTCCCACCTACCTCAGCACCAAGGGGAAATATATGGTGGCCGTGCAGGTCTTCTCCATCTTAGCTTCAAGCACTAGCCTGCAAGGCTGCATCTTGATCCCCAAGTATTACATTATCCTTTTAAGGCCGGACCTGAATACAAAAGAACATCTGATTTCAAAACAAAGTAGAAATTGACTTTTACTACCACTTTCCCCAAAATGCCAGTTAATCATGCAAATTTTTTATTTAGTACTTTATTGTTCCTAAAAAGTGGATATGCAAACATGCATACCCAAACAAACAAACATTTACACAAACCAACCATGAGCTGTTAATAAATATATTTCACCGTTTTTTGTTTGTGTTTAAGTATTTAGAAAACTGTGATAGGAATCTCCCTCCTTTTCCTAAATGTTGCTTGTCCCTTTGGTTTATCAGTAAAAGCCCGAAAAATCCACCAATCTATTTTTGAAAAGCTAGTTTGTATTCCAAATTACAATAATACAAGATTAGGTGTAACTCCCAATGCTGCTGCATTTTGCAACAACTTAACCTTCTCAAATGTTACTAACATCTGATTTCAGATGAATGGGACTGTTTGGGGGCAGGAAGTAACCAGAGATCTCTTACATTATTACATATGAATTTGTATGTAAATGATGTATGCATCATTTTTTCCTCTTTTCTGAAATGTTTAGAGATGAGTACATCACTTTGTAGGAGTACATACTGCCCCTTCAGTACATACAATCTAATAAAAACAGATGTGAGTCTTGATTGTTTGCTTTGTAGTACTTGTTTTGATTCTACACATCCTATGTTAGGTTAAACGACTTCTGCAATGGGCAATAATTCAAAACCTAAGAGTACTGGTTGGCACAGGTACAGTTGCAAAATCTGCCCAGCCACATACATTGGACAAACTAATAGGAGAATAAATGCACGCATTGCAGAACACAAGAACACAGTCAGAAAAGAAGAAAAAACTTCCTCCCTTCTCCATCATCTTAAAGCAACAGGACATGAAATAGATTTTGAAGGAACCAAATTAATTGCCAAAATTAAATACCCCAACAAGAGAATAATTATGGAAGCCATTGAAATAGAGAAACACCCCCATAGCATGAATAAACAGGATGATACCTCCCACCTTCCAGACATCTAGAAACTAGCCCTAGTCAACAAATGAGTCCCAGCCATGAAAATTGACACCGAACCCAAGATAACACATGACACCACCACCCACCCTCACCAGATTCAAACC
>JANHFT010009681.1:63144-75517 GCA_032467955.1 Pseudoxenodon macrops
AACATTTTGAAAATTTTAATCTTTCTATGAACTAGTTATAAAAACAAACAGTCATGGAAAAAGAGACTGATGCCGTTGTGATTGCAGAATATGTTCCACATATGTTCCCAGTTCCAAATGACACATGTACCAAATGTAAACTAATTACTTGAGGAAAAAAAGTAAAAGGTCTAGAGGCAACTCTAATTAGTCTGAGACTCAACCTACAAAATGAGAAAATCCAACCAAAGGAAAAAGACTGTATCCAAACTGGACAGAATAAGGAACATACAACTAACAGAAGAAACGAACCTGCAGATTTAACCTTAAGAAATAATCCGATGGCAACATATCATTCATAAAAGAAAACAACAACCAAGAGCATTGTCCCTGCTGTTTAGTGTAGCCCAGCCCAGTCCAGCCCCACTGAAGTTGAGCAACTGATTTCATACTCTTGCCCTGAATGGAAGCATGCAGACACCTGGAGAAAGGACATCATCAAATGTTCCTGTGACAGGAAGAGAAGTAGCCCAGACTTTCCCAAGGGAAAAAAAAGATGAGTGTTGGTGATAGGAGATTCACTTCTCAGGGAATGCAATCAACAGATGGGACACAGCAGAGGGCCCAAAGAGCCGTATGCAGCTCCAGGACCGCAGGTTGCCAACCCCCGGCCTATACACTAATGCACAAAGTTTGAGAAGCAAAGAGGGTGAACTTGAAGTATTAGTATATGAGGACAGGTAGGATATAGTAGCCACTGCCAAAACCTGGTGGGATGAAACTCACAACTGGAATGGACCACTGGAAGGATATAAACTGTAACAAAAGAGTAGGTGGTATTGCATTATATGTAAGAAAATCATTACACCTCTACATAAATGAATAAAGCCAAGGATAAAAGCCTCCTTATAATATGAGTTAATATAAAAGGAAAAAAGAATGACATTGACATTGGTATAACACTACAGGCCACCCAACCAAACAGAAGAAATAGATGAACTTTTTGCTAATCAGTTAACTAATATATGAAAGAAACACACCACAGTAGTAATAGGCAACTTTAGCTACTCTGATATCAACTGGGAAACAAACTCTGCATCAAGTGGGAGATCAAACAGTCTCCTTATGAGCCTAGCTGACAAATTTGTCATCCAAAAGACAGAGGGAGAAACTAGTGTGCATGCATGTTGTGTCCATCCCAAGACTGAAATACCCATATGCAAACTGAGCAATGTGATATATGCAGTACAATGCAGTGAGACATGTACAGATCTGTACATTGGAGAAACAAAACAACCACTTCACAAATGCATGGCAGAACACAGGAGAGCAAAATCATCAGGACAAGATTGAAAGTCAAACACAGTCAAAAGTCACTCTTTTGAAGACAGCAAAGTCCACATTCTGGACAGAGAGGACCACAGGTTTGAAAGATGCCATCTTGGGGGACAATGACCATGTCATATTGCAATTCAATATATGCAGACACTAGAACAAAATTAAATTAGTGTCTTAGACTTCAAAAAAGCTGATTTCCACAAAGTTAGAGAGAGCTTGGGAAGGATTCCATGGATGAAAATCTTAAAGGAGAAAACAACTCAAGAAGCTTGCGAAACTCTGAAAAATGTGATTATAAAATCCCAGTCCACCACAATACCACCGAAAAAGAAAAATAAGACATCTAAAAAAAACCAGCATGGTTGGATAAAGAACTCTCTAATAAGCTAAAAGACAAAAAGGATAAGTATAAGAAATGGAAAGAGAGACAGGGATTAATTAAGTAAGGCTGAATACCAATATATTACTTGAATCTTGAAAGATGAAGTGAGAAAAGCTAAGGCTCAGAATCAAATAAGACTTGCAACAAATGTCAAAAATAATAAAAAGAGCTTCTTTCAACATGTAAAAAAGCAAGAAAAAAGTCAAGGAAACAATCAATCCACTAATGGAAGAAGATGGCAAGGAAGTGACGGGCAGCAAGGACTTCTGCTTACCAGAGCAGAGCTGCTTAATTCCTTCTTTGCATCTGTCTTCACCCTCCACCCCCAAATAGCCCAATCTACAAAATAAATCCTAAAAACAAATGAGGAATAGAAATTAAAATAGGGAAGAAAATGGTAAAAGAATACCTGTCCAATTTAAATAAGTTAATATCGCCAGGACCAGATGGATTACATCCCAGAGTTTTGAAAGAGCTAACAGAAGTGATCTTAGAACTATTGAACTTCCTGACAGTGAGAACAATTAACTTCCCTTCAGAAGTTGTAGGTGGTCCATCACTGGAGGTTTTAAAGGAGAGATTGGACAGCCATTTATCTGGAATAGTATAGGATCGTCTGCTTGGGCAAGGGGCTGGACTAGAACAGGGGTCAACAACCTTAAACACTCAAAGAGCCAGAAAGGTACTAACCGGAGGTTCCGGTTTTCCAACCATAGAGTCTTCTCCTAGCATGGCATCCTTTTTACTCTACCTGTCCTAACTGAAAGCTTGATCAATTGTGAAGCCAACCGGAAAACCCGCCCCTTGCCATAGAGTCTCCTCTTGGCGCACCATGCTCTCCCCACAACTGGAATCTCCTCTCAAAATTATGGTGCCAACCGGCGACAGGGAGCTACAGTGGAGGGATGAAAGAGCCAGATTGCCGACCCCTGGACTAGAACATCTCCAAGGTGTCTTCCAACTCTGTTATATTGTTAATAGCCAACTGGGTTCCCTCATGTCTGTTTCTTCATTCATTTACAGTTGCTTAATGCAGAACCTTATAGGGGTAGTGAAAATTTTACTGACTTAATTTCTGGACACTGATTGTTGTAAAAAGGATGAAAAGTCAATTTAACATATTTATAAGTTCTGAGATGGTATCTTATTACCTTGGTTTGTTCTATTGTCTTCCTCTTCAGCAAACACCATTTCTGAATGGCAATCTTTGTCAGCTGAAATTCTCCTTGTCCCCTAACCCTCTTGGCAACCTGGGAACATAATTATCCAATCAAAGAAAGTTGATTGAAATTTAGCCGTGTAAATTTATTGACATTCTATTCCAATTTGTTGCTCTTTTTCCTAGTCTGGAGACAGTGCTGAATTATTTATTTGTAATCAGCACTTGTTTGACATAGAATTGGCATACCACTTTATCTAAATGAACAAAGGATAGATTGATGGGGAAATGCATTTACATAATGAACATTTAATCCATTCCTTTGAGAAATGCTTTAGCATTACTTTATCTAAAAATTGCAAGCAAATGCTGTAGTCACACTTTCCTTCTTGCATTTGACAGGTAGGCAACATTCTGCGTCATTTTAGTATGCAGCAAAATGCCAATTTTAAAGTATAAAATTCTTCACGTTTTCTTAAATCCCTTTTTCATCGGCACCACAAATCTCAGTTTTGACATATTTTGATATAAACTAGCAGTATTTGCACTTTGTTGAAGTCTTTGTCTCAGTCATTTATTTGTAGCTTTGAGCAAGTCAAAGCCTCTCAGCCACCATCTGTAAAATATTTATGTATGCATTCATTTGTAAGATTTATATCTTACTTTTCTTTTAGGAGTTCAAGGCAATCTATATAGAGTGTTCTCTCCTCCAATGTTTTTCCTCAGCAAGATAGACTGGAGTGAAATATGATGTCTAGCCTAAATTCATGCCATGAACAATCCACAAGCCTTTTAATGTTTATTTTTTATTCCTTGGTTTTAACTCTTTTATTATAATATTTATATATAGCTTTCATGCTTTTATATCTGTTTGTACATCACCCAGTCACTCCATGGGAAATGGGAGCTGTCTAAATATGACAAATATTTAAATAAATAAACAGAAGGAAGCAGCGATTTTCATACATACATGCAAACTTGGAAAGATATCCTAAGATTGGGTAGGAATGCAGTATATTCTCACGATAGCGATGAAGATAACAAACAGGAAACTTCTAAATCAGGATTCGGTTATCAGCCTTGACATCTGATCAACAAAATGACCAGATATACATTGTTGTGGTGGGGGAAATAGAAGGAGGAAGGTATGTTGGTTATTTTTGCCACTTTGAGTTTTTTGTAAAAATAATAAAGGCGGGATACAAATTAATAAAATAAAAATAAAATAAATGATAATATTGAATGATGATAACAGTTGTGATGATGATTTTCTGCTCTTGTGATGGAAATAATGATTCTATATCCTTGCACATAAGAGTTTGCCTAATTTGTAGTCAACACACCCCAGGATTGTCCACAATGGGTAGCTGTTGTTCTCCAGGCTCTTAAGAAACATTACTTTTTAATCCTTCTAGAAACTTTCTGGTTATTCCACATTAGGACTTGCAGTATGGAAAGAAGGTGTTGTACAAGTGGGTCACAAGTGAATTGCTGTTTCCAGAAATTTTTTGGATTTTTTGGATTTTTTTTAATTTTTTTTTTGTACAGAGAAATAATCATAACAGTTTTGACTGGCAGTCTGAAGGGTTAAGCAAAAACAACTTGATTACCTGATCTGTTCTTTTTTTACATCTGTGTGGTTTGATGAAAGGCATGCTTTCCCTGCCCCCAGATTTAAGTTAGGGAAGGATTTTGAACTCAGAACTGTCAAGGTCCTGTTTTCTACCAATTACACTATGCTGACTCTTATTAAATCTCTGCAAAACACTGTAGTTGAACATGTGTAAATCTCTCTCTCTCTCTCTCTCTCTCTCTTCTCTCTCTCCTCTCTTCTCTCTCTCTCTCATCTCTTCTCTCTCTCCTCTCTCTCTCTCCTCTCTTCTCTCTCTTCTCTCCATCCTCTCTTCTCTCTTTCTCTCCAATCTTTTCTCTCTCTCTTTCTCTCTCTCTCTCTCTCTCTCTCTCTCTCACATACACACACACAGACACACACAGACACACATTCTTCCTTTTGCCAAATTCAGTGAGAATCTAAGCTATTTATGTATTAATATGTTTACAGAGGAGGGGCAAGGGAAAATGTGCTGTCCGACACTATATGAAGAAAATAAGCCATTATAATTCATGTTCTCATGAGCTACTGTCTCATTTTACAAATAATCATACAGAACCTCTTCACAAGATTACTGTAATTTAAAGACTACGGGGCACTTTCTGTCTGGGATCTCCCACTCAGTTAATATTTGGGGATGTCTTTAGACGCCTACCTTCAAAACACTCCAAATAGCACAGCTTAGCAGTGAGCCAAAGAGCTCAGAAAGAAAATCTCACCTTGGCACTGAAACTTCTGAATGAAGACTTGGAATCATTCTACTCACGAACCTTTATGGTTGTTGTCAAAACACCTAAAATCCTAACTACTTAACTAAAGTAGTTAAGCCCTTGGGCCTATTAGGGAAGTATGTAAATTTACTCATCCATATTTTACTTTTTATTCTTTCGTCTTGTTGGCTTTTTATGCTAGCTTATAAACCTTCTTTAGTGCTTAATCAAAATATTGTCTCTCTCCCCCCCCCACCAAAAAAAAGAAGGGGGGAAAGACATTGTAAATGTATTTATTTTGTTTTTCTGGACTTATACGCTGCTCCAATTTATGATAGGAAAACCGCAAATGATTGCAAATTACTAGATCGGACCTATGGAAAGCAATAAAGAACCTACACTGAATGGAGCTAGCATCTGAATCGGGCAAAAACTGGGACCTATGGAAATAATTGAATAGACGGGTGCAAGAAGATCCAGAGACACTTTGAACAAATGGGAATTTCCAGTAGCTTCTGCCCTTTGTGATTGTGGTGACATGTAGACCACAACACATATGTGTCTTGTATACTTGAGGACCTCATGGCAATGTGACAGAATATAATTAATGCTGATAGTTTCTGGGCAAGATAACTTGTACTTATTTCGATCTTGTATTTAAAATTTTATCTCGTATAGTGTTCCTTTTCTTCATTGTGGTGTTCCTGACACGAGTAAACAAAATTGCAAACTACAAAGCAGTTCTTAAATGGATGAATGATATACACACAGTCCATCTTCCCTTAAACCTTTAGAGCAGAGAGCTATGCTATATTATGATATGCTTCTGTGTGTTTCATATTACTTTTATATTAATCCTTGTCCCTTGGAAGGTGAGGGAAATTCTTTATTTTTACACAGCTTCTATCCCCTGTCGTGTTTTCAATTGTAGTGTGAAGGAAGGTGGGTGGTATATACAATTCAAATAGTTTTGATGAACGTCTTTCAAGCAAGCCCTGAGTACCAGATCTGGATAGGCCCTAAAGCTAATGCACTACATATCACCATCCAAAGTTCTATGAGTTCAATCCCTGGTAGAGATTTTAAACCCTGTAGAATGGAAGCCCCCAAACTCTTCAGCTCACTCACTCACCCCTTAATGATGATTAGGGAACTGGAGGCTAAAACATATGAAGAACAGTTACAAGAACTGGGCATGGTTAGTCTAGTGAAGAGGAGGACCAGGGGAGACATGATAGCAGTGTTCCAATATTTAAGGGACTGTCACAGAGAGGAGAGGGTCAACCTATTTTCCAAACAAGGAAGGCCAAACAAAGAATAATGGATGGAAACTTATCAAGGTGGAATTTTCTGACAATGAGAACAATCAACCAATGGAACAGCTTGCCTTCAGAAGTTGTGGGAGCTTCATCATTAGAGGCTTTCACGGTGTATAATTGTATACTCTAAGGTGTATAATTGCTTTAAACAGAAAAAAAAACCTGGTCAAAACTAGCTGACTCTGGTGTGGACTCTGCAGTATATATATCATACTGAAGTATATATATCATACTGAAAAGAGAAAACATGGGTCTCGGACTAGTACCTAGACTTTATCAGACCAAAGCAAACAAACCAGGTTTGCAGACAATGTTACCAGCATCTCAGTCATAAACATTGCTCATTCAAACACCTCATGGTCCTGGAGCCAGAAGAAGCTGTTCAAAACCAGGAGTATCATGTTTTATCTTGATCACTGTAGATACTGATGTAGAAGATCAGCAAACAATAATATACGTAAGACAGATGGTACAGTTTAAATGAGCAGATTTGGAGATGGGAACAATTATTGCAAGAACTATATAACCACAAAGAGCCATAGGGACCATCAACAGATCTGCTGCTCATTGAAGTGCCAGCAAATCAGGCTTTGCATGCCAAGCCTTCGAGAGAGGAAGCAATAAAGCTACTGAAAGTTGGTAGAGCAGCTACAGTGGATGTAATCCCAGCTGCTTTACAGCATGCTATCAGCCTGTGAACTAGCGAACAATCCACAACTAAGAGTGACATAGAAAAAGGGCAGACTGACATGATTTGGGCATGAACAGAAATGGCACAACATCTTCTCTCTTACAGACTTCTACAAAAAAAAAAAAAGATAACTGCGGAATAGAAGATCCAACAAACAGCACCAAAGAAAATATGAAGCAATTAATCTGAAAAACCAATTTAAATGACATGAAACATACAGCCCACGATAAGGAAAGTTCTGAAACTATTGCAAGGTATCATATTAGCCCAACCCAGAGAGTTTCCAAGGAAATAAAGGAGGAAAAGGAACATTTAGTTTGCTGAAGTGCCCATATAGAGCAGCACAAAGTGAAATTGATTATATGCCTGCATTAACTTTGAGTGTGGTGGTGCAGTGGTTAGAATGCAGTGCTGCAGGCTACTTCTGCTAGCTGCCGGCTGACAGCAGTTCGGCAGTTCGAGTTTCACCGGCTCAAGATTGACTCAGGCTTCCATCCTTCCGAGGTCGGTAAAATGAGAACCTAAATTGTTGGGGGCAATATGCTGACACTGTAAACTGCTTAGAGAGCACTGTGTAAAGCACTGTGAAGTGGTATATAAATCTAAGTGCTATTGCTATTGACAAATTTTGAACATTTTCTTAAATAAGCTACCCTACAAGAGGAGTTGAACAAGGCAGAGCAAATAATGAAATAACACTGAGCTTTATGATATTGTTTCTAATATATTTTTATCAGTTTTATATTTTTTAATCTTTTTGATGTTAATTGTTGGGAATTTTGGTTGAGTATCCCAATACATATAGTAAGTAAATAAATGATTATTCAGTTACTAGGCACTGAACTAGAAGTTGGAAGATTGTATGGTCTTGCAAACAGTGCCAACTAGATGACATTTGGGCCAGTCACTCCTTCTCTCTCTAAGAATCAGGCAATGGTAAATAATTTTTACAACTTTTGAGAGTACTTTTGAAAGTAAAGTAAATAACTGTTGACAAGTAAACACCAAAGTCCTGTCTGTGTGGTTGATAAAAATTCAAAACTATCTTGTAGAAAGGTGTTTGTTACTTATAGCTCATTTGTTGGGTATAAGATGGAAAATCATAGAATCATAGAGTTGGAAGGGAACTTGGAGGTCTTCTAATCCAACTCACTGCCTAAGGTAGGAGTCTTTATTCCATCCTGGACAAATGGTTGTCTAATCTTTTCTTGAAAACCTCCATTGATGGACCACTCACAATTGTGGCAGTCAAGCTGTTCCATGGATTTTTTGTTTGTGGATTCCCCCATTGTTACATCTTTTTTTTTGTCTAGTAGTAGCATAGCCTTTATTGTCATTGCACAACATGTATACAATGAAATTGGTTATAAGATAAGGTTATTGTCTATAAAATGTGGTTGTCCAAATAATTTTCTCTTTTGTGTTTTTTAATTTTGAACTTTAGGCTCCTTGGGAAAGACTCAATAGCTAGATAAAAACCCAATCTAAACATCTGGCAGACTGTGTGATTTTACCATGCTAATAATAATTTGAGATTTACCTTAGTAAATTTTGAACTTTTGAACTAATTAATTGAGAGCCAGGATGGTTCTGAATGGTTTAGGATTAATTAATTATTCAAAACCTGAGATGTAATGCTATGTATAAATATAATATTGTTATGATGCTGTTGGAAAGTGTAAAATTTTAATTGCATTGAAAAATCAGCTTTTTCTCTTGTTTTGGAGTTTACCATTCATTCTAGTTTTTTTTTTTTTAGTAACTTGCATTGTTTGGGGTTTTTGTCTTTTATTTTAAAATTCTAATACTTTAAAATAAAATGTACACGCAATGTTGTTGTTTTTTTAATAGTTTTGCGTAAGTCCCTTATTCTGTACGATTTAGGCTTCTGGTTTTGTTTTGTTTTGTTTTGGGGTGAGTTTCCTTTTTAAACCATTATTTAAGTTCTACTTCTCAGAAGAGCTCCTTTCAAGGCTGCTTATATCAACAATGATTCATAAAGGCGTAATGAATAATAGTTTAAGAAAACCAAACGAAACTTACAGCTGGAATTCTCTCTCTCTCTCTCTCTCTCTCTCTCTCTCTCTCTCTCTCTATCTCTCTCTCTCTCTCTCTCTCTCTCGCTACAAACTCCGTCAATCATGTATAACTAATTATTTGTTCTATGGTGGCATTTACTCTTCACAAATAACAAACATGTGACTAAACATTACATAAGAAAGGTGAATCAAGGATTGTTATACTATGAGGCGCTGAAATGTATACTAAACAGTTCTCCCAACCACTAGTTGCTAGTGATTCCCTCCCAACAGAGCCAACATTAGCCACCCCAAAGAGATGTATTGAACATCAATTCCCAGAATCCCTAGCCAGCACCTGATTTTTTGCAGGAGAGCCTCTGGTTACAAAGAGTTTTGTGTTGTTGCCTATCTTGCCATTCCTTATCTTCAGTACTGTAAGAGACTGTAATGGATGCCAAACTTGATTTCTTTTAGGGCCATATCAGGTTGTGTTTGACCTTAGGAGGCCCGAGGGATGTGGCAGGTGGGCATGGCCAGGGTAGGCATGGCCACCTCGATGTCAGTTGTGTCTGGGGCACCTCCTCAAGGCTCCATTTTCAGCTGGTAGAGGTACCACAGGCTGGTCCTTCACTGTTTCCATGGCAGCCCCGCAAACCAGATTTAAGCACCTCATGGGCCAGATATGGCCCACAGGCCTTGAGTTTGACACCCCTGCTGTAGAATCATTCATTAAGCGAAGTGGTTGCCAAACAAAAGTAAGACTGCTAAGTTCCCATGAATGGACTTACAGACTGAGGCGAGATGTTCTTTGTAAAAGCTAACAGGCTTTATTGCTTCACAGTAAAGTGCTAACATATGAGCTAGTTTGACAGCTAGTACGGATGCTCAGCTAACAGGAGCAGCAGCCCTCAGCACCTTAGACAGCTCTTTATATATTGGCGCCGAGTTGGCGGCAGCCAATCAGGGCTCAGCTGCCTCTGCGTCCGCTGCAGACCAAAGTGTAGACTGGACATAACAACGACTATGCATATTACCCTTATTTCACCTTTCCTTTGTTTTACAGACCAGCCGAGGATGTAAAGGTAAGAACTGGGTGCAAAGTTACTTTATCCCTTACCATTGTTACTGAGAACTGTCACTGTATGAGGCAGTCACTAAACAAGGACTATCTATAGCCCAGGTGTCAAACGTGATCGTGTCACGTGACATCCTGTGCAGAGGTGGGTTCCTACTGGTTCGGACTGGTTCTACCGAGCAGGTAGTAGCCCGCTGGTGATGTCACAGAGCCGGTTCTGCTCCATGGGTGCCGCCATCTTTTTTTTGAGGGGGGGGATTTTTAAAAAAAAATTCCGGATTTTTTTCTTCTGCGCATGCACAGAAGCTACGTTTCCAGCACTGCACATGCATCGCCATCGCACACGCACGAGGCGCGCCCACACGGCGTGGGAGGCAGCGAAGTGGTGGTGAGGTAAGTTAGAACCCACCCCTGCCATATACAGTAGATTTTGCTTTCTGTGAAGTTTATTTCATTCAGGTATTTGTTTGACAATATTTCCTCTGCTTTCATGTATTTTAAATCAGCTGGAGAACTCCTGGCTAGGTCCTATAATATCCAGTTGACTATTTCGTTGTACTATTTTTTCCTTGCCATATTTCTAATGGCTTTGGTTTTACAATGTATGCACTCAACCATTAAATAATTTAGCTGCCTTCCATGTTGTATCCTTTCAACCAAATCAGATGGATAAGGATAAGCAAACCACCGGCAAACTCATTTTTGTCTTCCTGGAAAGGCCCACTCAACATGCAGCTGGGGAGATCTGTAGATAAAAAGCTAGGACAGCAATTAATTTGGCCAGTTTGGAGGAGTATAGTGACAATTTTTAATTGATTGTTTAAGCAATTTTCCTAGAATTCTTCATCCACTGAGGTAGATGCATATAGCAGCTTAATGATAAGGTAGCAATGCAGGTAAAAATCTTTGTATTATTCTGAATGCATTTTATATCACATCTGCAAAGCTTGAATAATATTATAAGCTGCTTTACTGGAACCATCTTCCATTTTCACTGATTCTCTCTACAGACCACTATCAAGCAGGTGTTTTTGCTGTGCTGCACAGGATAAAAAAGGGCTAATCATTAACCAAGACCACTAATGTTTCCATCACAGTTCCAAATATTCCTGAAGCAGGGCTTCCTTCTATTAATTAAGAATCTGGTTGATAGGTGTTAGGATCCATATATTCGAAGATATTCGCAGCGATTTCCATGTTTTCAAATGAGCATCCTAGAATGCAAATACCTCACAAGGAAACATGTATGCCCTGATTTTTAAAAAAAAAAATCAGTTCTTTCTTTGTTTCAGGAGTACAAAATATCCTTTAATTTAGGGTCATCACTAAGCACTTAATGACATTTTAAAGACTGCATTCCAAAGGTGTGTGGGATCAAGATTTGCTGGTTAGCTGGGGGACTGCAATTGCTTAAACTTTGACAAGACCTGTGGCACCAATCATGTCTCTTAACTTCTGATTGCCAAAACATTTAAACTCTAATTTTTGTTGCCATTCATTTTAGAGTACTTCTTTGGGATAGATAAGAGTTGTTGAACTGTGATTAAAGTAGTAAACAAGTAATTAAGAGATATGATGAGATGTACATCATTTGCTGGTCCACTGAGCTGACCATCACTTAAATTCAGCAATGTAATACAATCCAATGTAATCTATTTCAGATTTTTCTAAAATTCTAAGGATGAAAAATGAAAATTCATGCCTGCCATATTTATAACATACTCAATTTGCATTTTATTTAGTCCAAGATAAATTTAAGACCTATATATATACCACTAGGAGAGATTCACTTTTCTTACTTTTTTTCTCCCCACAAGGGTAACGGTTTAAAACAATTGGAAAAATTAACAAGAGCTGTGAAAGCATTTTTCTTTTTTTTAATTAATGGCACAGGACAATCTCTACTTCCTATTTATAAGGGCTCTAATTAAAAAAAAGAACATACTGTGTATGGTTTCCTTGAATTGTATAAAAAGTAAAATAATGTGTTCTATGCTATGATATTGACATAATTACCGTATTTTTCTGAGTATAAGACGCACCTTTTTACCCTCCAAAAGAGGGTGAAAACTTGGGTGCGTCTTATA
>JANHFT010009681.1:139730-150824 GCA_032467955.1 Pseudoxenodon macrops
TATAAGATGCACCCAAATTATCAGCCCCAATTAGGGGGAGAAAAGGTGCGTCTTATACTCAGAAAAATACAGTAGTTTTCTTCATCCTGATGCTGTCCAGAGAGATTAGATTTCAGACATTTGGAACTTTCCAACATTCCTAAGCCACATACTAATAACAAAATAGATGTAATGAAAGAAGAAGTAGGTGAAGCCAGATGTTTTAAAGAAAAAAGAAGAAAATCACAGCATGATTTCAAGCTACAAATTATCATTTGCATCCAATTATTTGTAAAAAAAAAACCAACACAGCAATGTGCCTATAACTCCCCCATTAATTTTTAGCTTTATTCAATTGAGGCAGGGGCTTAACTCTTTAGTGCCAGACACATGACATACTTATTTCCTGTGGTCAATCTTGTGAGAAAATAGCACAGGAAAAGTCAGAAGAATACATGAATCCACAGTTTTGAATGTGCTGACGAAGAGGCTATGAGTTGCGTCATACTCGAAGACTGTTTTACAAGCAAGACAGAGTTTCACAAGCTTTGGTGGATGTGCCCCATCTTGTCAAGCAAGCAATTTGCTTTGGCTCATCACAACAAAGTGCCTAATCAATGCTGTCCACAAAAAAGAACAGTTTATCTGCCATTGGAGGCATAAAAATCATGACTCAGATTGATAAACTGAGAAAGACAAGCAAGAGGATGGTCCTGAGTGCAGTTGCATAATGAAATTGGAGCCTGTTAGTCACTAACTCATACTCCTATCAACAGTATATCTCAATTTTTTTTAATCAAAAGAAGATTCTGGGAAATGTCTGTTTATTATTTTTTATCCACTGGAAGTTTTTCTTTTATTTCCACAGCGATTATAATACAACTTTTTCGGTGTCTTTTAGTCAGTCTTGACTCCGAGTCAAGGACAAGTGCTTGAAGTTTTCTTGGCAAAAGTTTTACAAGTGGTTTGCCATTGCTTCCTTCTTAGGGCTGAGAGAGAGTGACTGACCCAAGATCGCCCAGCTGACTTTGTGCCTAAGGCAGGACTACAACACACTATCCCAGTTTCTAGCCCTGATGCCTTAGCACTATACCAAACTGACTCTCATAGAATACTTCTACTAATGTTTAAGTCAGGATGTTTTACATACAATAAATTTACAAGCATGCATACCTATCTGGAATATGGCAGGAAATAAAGGGCAGAAAGGTTAACTTTTTATCTACTTCCTTCCATGCCTATATTACTATGGTATACAAAAAAACAATTTGCTGAGATTTTGAAAGAGAGGTATTATCACTTAGAAGCTATACTTCTTGATTAAGTCCAAGTGCAATAGCTAAGAATTCATTGTGAAGAACTGAATATAGTTATTATCACATACAGCAAACTTAAGCGACTAGCACCCTGCCCAATGTGTTGTGATTGTAATTCCCAGAAATCCTAGCCATAATGGGAAAGCTTTGCAAGTTTACAGGAAATTATAATCCAAACAATGTTTCTCAACTTCGGGTATTTAAGACATGAGGACTTCAACTCCCAAAATTTCCCAGCCAATGGGAATGGTCAAATTTGAGAAATACTGGTCTAAATAAATCTGGAGGGCACAAAGTTGTAAAGACCTAATACTTCATATGATTTAGCCATGTTTAATTTTGGCTTATTTTGGAAATAGTATCGTAAAATATATCGGGACATATGCGTGCAATTTCTTTTCAAGTTAAACATGTTGTGGTGGTAAAAGGTACTACCTTCATACATGTGTAAGTGGCGGGCCCCAGAATGGAGTGGGAATGGAGATTTTGCAGTATCTTTCCCCTGCCACGCCCACCAAGCCACACCCACCAAGCCACACCCACAGAACCGGTAGTAAAAAAATGTGGATTTCACCACTGCTCCGTACTGTATGGAAAGCAAAGAAGCCGGACCACTAACTTCTATTGTTTGACTGAAAACATAATCCTAACCGTAACCCTAATGATTCACAAATTTGTATGTCATTATATTCCAGTTTACTCTCAGTATTCTAAAGTTGGCAGAAGAAAAGAAAATTGCATGGCAATTTGAAGCACGGCTGAAGAGAAAAGAATGGATCCATGTCTTTAAAATGTATATCATCTTACTTTTTCCTTTATAAGGATAGGGTCCTATTTGTCAATCACACACACATTAAGCTGTAATCAGCCAGATAATGCTGTAACTTAGCTCTGTTATTCTGGGGAGAATAAAAATATTTGAGTTCCAATGAGAAGAGCTTTAAAGAAAAAACAAAGATTTGATTGTATTCATAAAGGGATTTTTTTGGTGTGTGTGTGTGTGTTATTTCTTCTCCAAAACCCCATGTTCATGAATTTATTCCATCATGCATAATCCTGATGCCTCCATCAATTGAGTGCCTTGCCATCAAATATTAATAATGTTGACACTTGCTTATCGCCATCAGACGCAAAATTCAGCTGTGATGTTCTCTACTATATATTTAAAGAGTTTGTTCCTACAATTCAGTTTTTGTTCAAAACACAATGAAGGATTAATGTAGATTTCTTTGTTTGAAGTGTTATCACAAATAGTGAGGGGATAACTTGTGAAAAGCATTTTGTCTCAGTAGCCTTATCAGAGAACATTAAAAAAATGCCTCTGGTTTCAAATGAGTTTAGCCTCCAGGGTTTTCCCCCCCTCCTTTTTGAAGAAAAAAATCCCCAATTGATAACAAAATCAAATGTTAATTAAGCTTTGTGGAAGAATTCATTCTCATTTTTATTTTAACACAGATGTTTAGATAAATTCTTTATAACAGCATCTCACAGTCTTTCATCCAACAGCTATTTATTTGATGACTGAAGATCAGAAGAGGGACAAATGTTTTGTTTTTATATTGTGCATTATTTACTAGAAAGCACTCATTAAACACTGGACAGTTGAAAAGGCAATCTATCCCAGATTCTATGGTCAAGTACCATAGAGTACAGATACCAGGCAGATGCAACTCAATGGTTCTCTCATCAAGTTAGTGCTGCCTTGCACTGGGAGGGAGGGAATTCTTCTTTTATTTGACAAGCTGGAAATACTTTCCATTTTGTTTTACATTAGAAACTATATTCATGAAAGTGCATGAATAGTAGGACAGGGATGGTAGGCACACTGATGCGCTTATGCACGCCCCCTTTACGGACCTCTTACGAATGGGGTGAGGTAATTGTAATATAGGTATTGTATGGGACATAAAATACTATTGTACTATAAGTAATCCATATGAAGAAATAAAGATAGAAATGATAGAAAAGAGAAAATGGTCATAGTTATAAATAAAATTAGAGAAACTTAAAAGGAGGAAATGTAAATAATAGTGTATAACTGAGATGAAACTGTTGTAAAAGTAAATAGATGCTTTGTGTGTTGTTGTATGTCGATGTGTGTAATGTTTTGTGGTTTTTAATAAATAAAAATTATTTTGGGGGAAAAAAGGAATGGGGTGAGGTCCACAGTAGACAGTTTGAGGTTAAAGCTGTGAGGGTTTGAGGCTGTACAAACGGAGTCGGGTAGAGCATTCCAGGCATTGACCACTCTGTTGCTGAACTCATATTTTCTGCAATCGAGTTTGGAGAGGTTTACTTTGAGTTTGTATCGATTGTTTGCCCATGTAATATTGTGGTTGAAGCTGAAGAAGTCATTGAGAGATAAAACGTTGTTCCAGACATTTTTATGTACTATACTTAGATCGGACCGCAGGCGGAGCATTTCCAGATTATCCAAGCCCAGAATTTCAAGCCTGATAGCATAAGAGATTCTATTGTGAGTAGAGGAGTGGAGTACTCTTTTCATGAAATACCTCTGGACCCGCTCAATTGTGTTAATGTCCAATATACAGTGTGGATTCTAGGTAGATGAGCTGTATTCAAGAATTGGTCTGGCAAAGGTTTTGTATGATACAAGATGTACATCCTACTTTTCTTTACACAACCCTCCTTCCAGTGGGCAGCAACTTCCCTGGCTTCTCCCGCTTCCATTTAATCCCAGGAGAAGACACTCTGAAAGACCTTCTCAGATTAGAAAAAAGACAGACAGCTGGGGTTAATAAAGTAAGTAATGATAATAAAGTAAGTTTTAACAAGATTGCCTAAAGGAATGTAAGATAAATATGAAAGCATCACAAGAATGAGGTAGAAAAACTGAAATAACTCTTTCAGGGGAGGAAAACATTCAGAAACTGCAAGATTTATTTTGACATAATGTTATACAGATTTAAGGTAGGGACTGTCTTAAACACTTTGGGAAGAAATTAGAGCATGTATTCCTTGTGCAGCCTCAAGGCACCTCCACATTGGCTCTTTGCCCTGCTCCAGATAGAGAGGAATCTGAAAGAATGTGGAGCTAATCTTGATGAAGAAAGAAGAACGACCTCTTAAGGAATGGAAAACAAAAACTAAGTCCCGGGGAAAGCATGAGAAAGAAATTTAAAATAACCTCACCTTTATTCTGTTTTGTGTAAGATGGGCAAAGAGGAAGAGAGGAACTCTGGCAGGGTGGCAAGATTTTGTTGTCCAACAACAGGGGTGTCAAACTCGCCGCCCGCAGGCCAGATGCATCACACGCTGGCCACGCCCACCCCTATTTTAGTGAAGGGGAAAAAAGTTGCAATACATCAAGCAACGGCAATGTGTTGTTGTAAGTTTGACATCCCATCCTACAATAAAGTAGCATTCCAGTAATCCTTGTGTGGTCTGTTTCCTGATCTGGCCTACCTTGAAAGAATCATATGGGCCCTAAAGTAAGAATGATTTTTTTCCCCTGTGGTTTTGGCAAACATCCCATCCCCCGCCTGACCTCCATGGAAAGTACCTGTGTGATTTTTATGCCATTGCTCATCTTCAGCTACGCAGAAAGTGACTTACAGTACATAGCAGAGGCTTGCAAATTATACTTTCCCTTATTAATGGTACAACTTTTTGCTTTCTTCCTAACATAAATTGCTACTTCTGATTCTGTTTCATGTTCCATATTTGCCTGAACAAACCATGGCCAGATTTGTCAGCAACTACTATAGTTAACTGCCACCAGCAAAGACCCACAACTAGAGACTATACTTAGGAGAAAAAAATTGGCCTGGTTCCACTAGCTACTCATAATGTGAGACTAAGTTTACTCTGATCTCTAACTTTAGATATTGTGTAGTAAACTTGGTGTTTAAATTGTCACCCGTCTTTTATCCTGCAAAGAGCTTGGATGTCATATATAAATATATATATGCTACTATTTTTGCTTAATGTTTATGCATACATCCAGGTTCAGCAGTCTGTTCCTGATGTTTGTTTACCGATATTCTATACATCATTTTTCTTCCTCGACCACAATATAACAGCACAAAATCATAGTTAGAAGGGAGGAAAGTGCATGGTGTCAAAAATGCTAACCTGCAAGCATGACACATCATAGTTTGCAGGAATAACAGCTTTGCAACCAATAAATTTCCCCACCAAGAAAGATACTCAGATCCAACCTACACCCCCCCAAAACACCAAACAGATGCATACAAAACATATTAAAAATGTTAAAACAGGGAACAGGTCACACTCTCAGTTAATTAATATTTCCTGTTGTGGGGGTGGGAGGAGTAAGGGGATTTGATTTGACTTGATTGGATTAGCTATTCCATTGTGGATTGGAATACTGTTTGAATGATTTATTTTCTGCTTTCCTATTGGTACAACTGAAGAGCCCACGGATTGACTCATGAAGCTCTTAACATTTTCAGGTCAGCATGCGAAAATAACCACTGAATTTCATTTCCTGAAGATTTGGAGAATAGAAAGTTCACTTACTCTCAACAAATACCCAACAAATATCTCTTATCAACATCCTATTTGTTTAATTGCACAATTAAGAACCACTGTTAAGAGGGTTTTACAAGAGGAATTATTGAGTCTGTCCTCTGCACCTCCATAACTGTCTGGTTTGGCTCTGCAACCAAACAAGACAGACACAGACTTCAATGGATAATTACCGGTAGAACTGCGGAAAAAACTATTGCTATCAGCCTGCTTCCATTGAAGACCTGTATACTGCACGATTCAAAAAGAGGGCTGTGAAAATATCTACAGACCCCTCACATCCTGGACATAAATTGTTTCAACTTTTACCCTCAAAAAGATGCTATAGGGCACTGCACACCAAGACAACTAGACACAAGGACAGTTTTTCCCCGAATGTCATCACTTTGCTTAACAACTAATTCCTACAACACTCAAATAATTTACTAAGACTATATTACTACTATTTTTCTCTTCCTTACTAGCATCTGTCTCTTCTCACTTATTGTTATAACCATGTTGCTTGAATCTTTCAATTATATTGTTTTTATTTGTTTCCTAGTACGATTTGATAGGTTATTAGTAACCTTGACTATCACTAAATGATGAGTCGGGTGAGTTGTGGATCTGTTTATCTTTGATGAAGGTATTTTATTCTCCTGATGTACACTGAGAGCATATACAGCTAAGACAAATTCCTTGTGTGTCCAATCACACTTGGCCAATAAAGAATTCTATTCTATTCTATTATCCTGAACTGCGTATAAGACTATCAGGATGTACAGTACATATTTCCTAATTAAGCCAAGATGGAGAGATTTTTCCAGTTCCAATATAGTCAATGTGCATGTTCTGAACAACCATATAATATCATTTTAGAAAATTGGCTCATGAATACATAATAGTCATTAAAGACTGATGAGCTGGTGTTCCCCAGATATTCTGAAATACAGCTTTCACAAGAGTAAGCCCTTCTAGCCAGTAACCTGGAACCTGCAGTCTGAAAGCACTAGGTTGAGTTTGCTTGCTCTAGATTAGAAAACCAGATTGAGAATTTATTTAAAGTCAAGCTCTTCTCTTCCAGTTTATAAACACATTGTTTTTTTAGTTGGGGGAAGCACCCCATTTTGCTTCCTCACTTGAAGTGTGAAATGGAACTGTTACAGGAATGGGGCCATAAATTTTAGATCTGCTTCTAAGCAAGCCTGTTATTTGATGCTCAAATGGTTTGTGTTGTGCATTCCTCAGGGAAAATAACCACCCTGCCTGCTAACTTAGCTGTGGACATGTTACTTTGCAGGGCTTATTAAATGGAAGGCCTACAATGATTGGCTTGAATGAGCTGCTGTCATCTATCACTGTCACTTCTATAAGTTTCAGTAAAATGTATCTGGCCTTGGTGAAAACAACCATGTATTCATTTGAGGCTGTCTGAAGAACAATGAAACTTCCGGTGATTGTGCACTGGGGAAGAAGTCCTGATGTGATTAATTGACAGGAGCGGATGGTGGGTTATTGCAGAGAGAAGTTGCAGAGATAACTTCATTCAATTGAGCATTTGAGGAATAGAACAAAGCTCCATCCAAGAACTCTAAAAAGTTGGTCTGGTTCTTATTAAGAAACTAAGGAGTAGAAACAATGAATAACCCTGGGGCTATATGTTTTTAGGGGGCAATACAGGGGTGGGTTCTAACTTACCTCCCACTCTGTGGCCGCACCTCGTGTGGGCGTGCACACACTTCGCATACGTGCGCATGCGCAGTGCAAAACAATTGCAAAAAGTTACACACAAAAAAAAAAAGGCCGAAAACAAGATGACAATACATGCACAGTGCTGGAAAGTCAACTTTTGCACATGCGCAGAAGAAGAAGAAAATGGGAAAATTCCCCAAAACATTTTTTTTCACAAAAAAAAAAAGATGGCAGCATCCATGGACCAGAATCGGTTCTGTGAAGTCACCAGCGGCTTACTACCTATTCTATAGAACAGGTCCGAACCAGTAGGAACCCACCTCTGGGGCAGTAGAAACACAAGAAAAGGTTTAAGCTGTAACTTTGGTTACAGGGGAACATAACATTGGTTGATCTCAAAAGAAGTCACTGGGTAATTTAGATTTGGTTAGGACTTAGATGAGGCACCTCCTGTAATTGAAAATTCCTCTGCCTTTCTTAAGAATCTTTCTGAAAATAGGTTTTTATTTCTCACTACAGCCGTAAGGAAAAATAATGCATATTTCCAAAACATGTTCTATTTCAGTGGAATTTCCTCAAGGTCTCCTATATAATACGAAACTCATCTGACCCAGCTCGTACTTTTGAGATTTTATTTGGCTAGGGACTGCTGTCTCTAACCTGGCTGTAAGAAGTGGTGTTGCAGTAATTGAACAAAATATTATTCAATATACCAGGAGTGTCTGCAAAGTACCATAAAATAGTTAAATTGGTACCTATGACAATGAAATCAAAGCACTGCCTTGTTTTTATGCTCATGACACAAAAGTCTGTCTGGGTATCTCTGGCATGCATTTAGAATCATATAACTGAGGCAATTAAACACCACTATTATCAATCTATTCATTTATATCTGTCTGCAGGAATGTATAGCAAAGTGAGTGAAACTACATCATGCCTATGGACAAGATAAAAATTAGAATTTTAGCCTGGAATCCCAGGGGAGGTTGTAATCTATCTTTGTTTTTATTAATTTTATTAAGTATTTTTTAGATATTGTTCTATAGTGTTCATTTTTTGACTTAAATGGATATTGTGTCAAATTGGCTATTATGAAGCTGGTTATGAAAAAGCCATGGTGGCGTAGTGGTTAGAATGCAATATTGCAGGCTGTCTCTGCTGACTGCCAGAAGTCCAATCCCAACCTGCTCAAGGTTGACTCAGCCTTCCACCATTCTGAGGTCGATAAAATGAAGACCCAGATTGTTGGGGGGCAATATGCTGACTCTGTAAACCACTTAGACAGGGCTGTAAAGCATTGGGAAGCAGTATATAAGTCTAAGTGCTATTGTTATTGCTATTATGGAGAAGAGAATTGAAGGGTTTGAATGGTATAAATGTCATAAATATCTTAAAAATAGCACGGGGGGAAATCTTGAAAATTTACTGCAATTCAAATTGTTTTCAACCATATTATCCAAGATGGCATACTATACATTTGCTTAAATCGTACTTAAGTCAATTTCAGACATTTAATTTTCAATTTCCCAGTTTTGTTCTTAGCTTAAATATATATTTAGGTAAAGTTTTCATTTCTCCTAGAATTACATTCGACTATTGGAATAGCTGTGGAATATTTTACCTATGATTTGAAATTCATCTTCTTATAATTGAAACCTATTAGATGAAATTCTACACTTTCTTGACTAAGACACAGAATATATGAATACAATCAGGCATGATAAAATTAATTCAGCTAGATCAGAGAATACATGGATATATCATGTAGATAGTTCAGATAGTTATGTATCAAATGGACTAACGGAAGGTGAGGATCACTGAAGGTGAGGATGGCTTGCAATTGTTTTTGGCAAATACTGCTTTTTGATGCTTTGAAATATGCAGACAGAGAAGATTTTACAATCCCGTTTTATGTGAAATGAGACAATCTGTGGACTATATGCTTCCTGTAAGAGTTAACTGTGCACAGATCTGTTCTTGAACCTGGGCCATGGGCATGTAGATACTCAAAGATGCTGATTGTGAAACTGGGAGAATCTGAACTGAATAGTCATGGGCAGGCTATGTGTCTGATATATTTGAAGATCAGATCAACGGTGAACATTGCAACATCATTTCTCAGTGCTTACCGTGGGGAAACCATTTCATCATTCATTTGATGTTACTGTGTAATAAGGCTTGCTTGGCAAAACCTGATAAGGTAGGACATGGGAAATTCTTCAGTTGAGACGGCAAGAAAGTAGAATTATGTGTGATCCCATAAATCATATTACATGCTGGATACATGTATCCAAAAGTTGAGAAAATAGAGGCTAGCAAATAGGAAGGCATAACTGAAATAAAGAAAATCCATACAGCAATCTAGAGAAACCTTGAATCTTACCTAATATTGTTGGCCTACAATTTCTGGTAGCTCTCACTGTTGTCCATTCTGCCTGATTTGCTAAGAGGTGCATCTTGGCATTGTTTGGAGAGAAAAAACATAGGTTCTCTATTCCTATAGAAGAGAATCTGATAAAACTTCAGGTTTCCAGATTAAAACACAAACATTTGGACTCTTAATTAGAATAAAAGAAAATCACCAAATGGTGCAAACTAATAATAATTACAATTTCCCCCCAACTCCCATTATTTTCAGAATGAAATTCTTCTACAGATGATTAATTACAATATAATGTTATTTTTTTGGATTTCAATCAGATAAAAACGAACTTTCAGACTGTACATTAACTTTTGGTTGTTGGTGTAAAGTTTATTCATATTTTTCTACTGTTCAGATTAATTTAGTGATGCTAAGTCACTGTTGGTGCTCTATTTTTGTCAAAGATTTGGGAGAATATTTGTGCTTTCACGTATCATACCTATCACATATGGACGCATATATACATCAACTTCTCATTTAGAACCAAAGACACAAAAGTGGCTGAAGAATATTGAAGACAAGAGTTACTAATTTAAGTAGTAATTATTAGCACTGCAAAAAAAAGTGTGTGCATCTTTTATAACCCATTTTTATAACTAAAATATAACTATTCTGATAACGTTTCATAAGGATAAGTCTTGTGGTAGTATTGTTTCTTTCACTGGACCGAGATAGTATGGAGTGGTATCTTTGATGGTTAATTCATGGAATGAACACAATTCTGATA
The DNA here is from genome assembly GCA_032467955.1 of Pseudoxenodon macrops. Classification (NCBI taxonomy): domain Eukaryota; kingdom Metazoa; phylum Chordata; class Lepidosauria; order Squamata; family Pseudoxenodontidae; genus Pseudoxenodon; species Pseudoxenodon macrops. The sequence continues at coordinate 150,358 of JANHFT010009681.1, forward strand.
AACTAACAACACTAGTAGTATACAAATGAGCATTACTGATAGTGTTCAAAATGGCCATGTTTATGAAGCTGTACCATAAAGTGACATAACTGAGAAACAGCCATAAAAAACATTGTTGAGCTGAAATACAAATTCTTTCTCTCTTCTGGACTTGAATAGAGTATGTCATTCATGGGAGGTATAAGAACTCAATCCATTGCAACAATCTAGGACAGGAGTCCTCAAATTTTCTAAACAGGGGGCCAATTCACGGTCCCTCAGACTGTTGGAAGGCCAGACAGGCTGGTTGGGCATGACTAGGTGGTCATGTGACTAGGTGGGCGTGACCAATTTAACAGTCCATTAAACAATGCACACAAATTAAAATTGAATTTGTTTTGCTCCTAGGGGTGTTTTAGAATAGAATAGAATAGAATAGAATAGAATAGTTGGAAGGGACCTTGGAGGTCTTCTAGTCCAACCCCCTG
>JANHFT010009681.1:168519-179158 GCA_032467955.1 Pseudoxenodon macrops
AATAAAACATGTGAGATATCTTCGACTTCTCCATTACCACATATGCATACCCGTTCTGCTACTGGTGTTCTCTTATATCTGCCCTGGAGGAGTGCTGAAGGGAGAATGTTAAACCTGGCTCTGAAGAAAGCTATTCTTTCTTTTGGGAAGATCAGATCATTTAGATATCTTGCTGTAAAGAAATACAAGGGTCCCAGTATCAGCTAAAAGCCTCTCAGAACCTTACTCACATGTTGGTTTTCCTCAATGATTTCATGGTAGTCTAACCTTCACCATAGATGGAGTTCCATCTCTGTAGGATTTATCCATGTATTTTTCCTAGAGATGAATGAGGCAGAATGAAAAATAGAGGCGCCTCACTGTGCATTAAGAACCTCTCCAAATATATCTGTCATGTTAGTTTTACTCACTGATTTCATGGGAGCCTAAACCTAACCCTAGCTGGGTTTCCAATAGAAGATGCTAAACAAAGTGGAGACATAGGCCTACTGAAAGTTATTTTTAATTTATATGAAATACTGTGTGACAGTGAGAATTAGAGGATTATTGGAACTGAAAGGGCATGATTTCAGATTTGGGTGGCACTCCTATTTATAGTACGACTAAGTTAAGATTACTGTAGATTTCAAAAATCTACAGTTGTACAATTGTATTAGACATAATTGTCACCTTCTAAATGAGCCTATGCTGTCGCAGCCATCTTTTCATTTCTCAGCTTGCCACAAACTATTGGAGGGGGAGAAAAGTTTGGAATGCTAGCCCAGAAGACAACAAGAAATCATCCCATGGGAACCAAGGTCACCTCAACAGATGTATGGCAACAGATGAGAGAGTTACCATAGAGACAGCAGAACATCTAATTGACCAATGTGACCTGGGCAAAGGAGAGCAGGAAAGAATTCAATCTTTAATTAGGCAAAAACAGCTGGAACTATCTGGAGTTTGTTTTGCTTCATGCATGCTAAAATGATGTACTCAATAAAGTTATGCTTAAAGAGATCTGATTATCTCGAATTGCTGACTTGGTTGGGTTCATCGTTAGGAACCTTGACAATAATTCTCCGAACTTGGATTCATTTAAAAGGAAGGAACATAATTCCAGGAAGTTCATGAGAATAATCCTCCACTCCTCTGTTCGCAACAGAATACTTTACGCCACCAGACTTGAAATTTTGGGCCTAGAAAATTTAGAACTACGCCACCTTTGATCCCACTTAAGTGTAGCACAAAACAATATCTGCTACAATGTCCTACCTGTCAATGACTACTTCAGCTTCAACCGCAAGAATACACGAGCACACAATAGATACAAACTTAACGTAAACCGAGCCAAACCTGATTGCAAAAAATACGACTTTAGCAACAGAGTGGTCAATGCCTGGAATACATTACCTTTCTCTGTAGTTTCTTCCCCAAACCCCCATAACTTTAACCTTAGACTGTCTACCGTTGACCTCACCCCATTCCTAAGAGGTCTGTCTGTAAGGGGCGTGCATAAGCACACCAGCGTGCCTACTGTCCCTGTCCTAATCTCCCCATGTATTCAAAAATATAATGCACTCATAACCATGTTTGTACATCTTATATATTCACAGTCATGTTTATTCCTTGTCTAATCATATACACGCTTGACAAAATAAATAAATAAAATTAAACATGGGAAAAGATATTTGAAGAAACTTATTTTTTCTTAAGCAGAAAAGGCAACTATTTTCCGAATAATTTGCTTTATCGTGAGCTGAAAGAATAGAAAAATATAGCAGTACTTTCAAAGTAAATTAGCTGTGTTGGCAATCACATGAGATTTTCAAGCTATGATCACTATAGCTTTTCTGATGACTAATAAGCATTCAAAAATTGGCATCTTTTGAGAACATGAAGTCTTGAAAGCTCTCATGAGAGAACCTTGGAAATGTGTATATTTTGTCTGAGATTTTGTCTGAGATTTCATACGATTTTGGCTAATCATAACCCTAAGTCTTAATTTAGTATGATTTCTTTTCAGCTAAGTATGATGTGGAAACCTCATCATTATGCGGCATTAGGGATAAACAGTACTATTATGGCATGTTCAATAAACCACAGTTTTTAAAAAATTAGCTTTGTGCTGTGTGTGAACTTAGCTCTGATGAAAAATTTAATACATTGATTTTAATACAATCTTTGAATTCAATAAATAAACATGTATTTGTTTTATCAAATGTTGAAATACACTGATTTATTATAATTAACCCTCGTTATTTTCAAAAACATAAGACACTGTGAAACTTTTATTATAAATCATTTGTGTAATAATACATGGAGATGACAGGAATATTCAATATTTGGAGAATGTAGGTGATGTCTACTAATGAGTAATGAGTAAAACCATGTCTTGTTGATATAGTTATTATATCATCTCTAAATAGCTTACTGGTACAGCATGCCAAAAAATTGTTTGTTAAAAAAAGATTATAATGTATATGAGCAATATCCAGATTTTGCTAAACCAGCTTCCAACAGCCCCAGTCTACACAATCAAAGATGAATGGATGGAGAAAATGATTGTCCATACAGCAGATCTCAGGTTGTTCATGCCTGGGAATTAATTATGATAAAATTGTGTTGCTCAAGGTAGACAATATAAGCCTAGATAGAATAATCCTCTGACTGAACACAAGACATTAAAAAAAAAATCAGGCTGGATCAGTATCAGAAAACTGAACCATTTACTTTATGTCCCACAATCGTCAACCAATGCACATGAGCAGCCTGGAGACAGGACACAAATACACAGCTCTCATCTATTCATATTGCACAGCAGCTGAATTTGACAATCTTACTTCATATCCTTATACCCAAGCACAGGCTATGACAGAGCTCCAGTATACACATGCCATTGTTTGCTCATCATGTTAATCAATTAAAAACAATCTGATGAATTAAAATAGCCTATGGCTGCAGTGTTATGCTCACTTATTTGGAAATAAATCTTACTGAGTGCAACGGGATATATTTCCAAAAATGCATGCACTGAATTAAGTTAATTTGTCCTTCTGTTTCAAAATAGGTTGCACAAAAGGCCTTCCTGAGATCATTCTACACCACACACACACACAACCACACACACACTACCCCAATAAAAGCCTTTTTTTAAAACTTTTCTATATCTTTTTGATATAGAAAGATTTACTGCATCCTAACCAAACGCGTTAGAGCTCATTGATATGGTCTCTTTTCATGTGATGAATTCCCAACTTCTCTGGGAATTGTTATTCTCCTAGAAATGATGATTCATTTTAAATCTTTCGACAACACAGGATCATAGCTTATAATCACATCACATTGATAAGTTCAAAGCTTTCCACCATGCATTGCACAGATACAGTTTGCAGCCTTCTGATTGGGTCAGCTGCTATTAATGCATTGTGTTTTCTGGGCATGCAAATAAATTGGCCCATCTTTTAAGAAAGCAAAGCTCTTTTTTCATTTGCTTAGAATTCATGCATTGGTTCTCTCTCTCTCTCTTTCTCTCTCTCTCTCTTTCTCTCTCTCTCTCTCTCACACACACACACACACACCTAGTTTTGACAGATTGCTACAAGTTTCTGGAAAGAAAAAAATCCTCCAAAAATTGGTTTGTATAGGTATGTCCCACTAGTATTTTTCTTGAAATTATTTTTAAAATACTTATTCAAAGCTAGTCCACATATGTAATTTTTCCCATTGTGATTGCAGAATCAAAGAATGGTTTAGAAGATGATGTGCTCCTTGATCATCAATAAGATAACATTGATATGATCACTTTAAAAATATATCACAGACCATTGGTACAGAACATGCAGGAGTTATTTATGTGAGGAAATGCTGCTGACTTCACAGATTCATCTCTGAGTTCATCATTGAATGATCTTGTAAACCCAATTCTCAACGACTCAAATCTGTTTCTTCCAAACATATTTAGATTTATATTTTTAGAATTCTTCTCACGGTGGAAAATTCTTGTGTGAACACTCATAGCCTCTGATGTGGTGGTGTCGCATGTTACTTTTTTGTTTGACTAGGGTTCAAGTGCACAGTAATCTGGTAAGAAAGCCTGTTACCACAACAGCATCTATCCTTGGTTTGTCAAACTTAGAACTCCAGAATCAGGAAAGAATTGAGAAAGGTTTCCATGTCTATCCTAAACTCAAACGTAACATACATGCTTCTTTTAGCTGGGTAATATACCACAGTTAGTATATCTTATAGCGTATCTTCACTCAAGATTCAGACTAGATGCTTCCTTTAATTGAATTGAATTAATTGAACTGAATTGAATTGAATTTTATATGATTCGGCACATAAGGAATTTATTTCCTGCACAGGAGTACTCAGTACACATGCAAAGCAACAGAATAATCATAATCTTACCAATAAAAGTGGAGGTGGGACTAAAGAAGATAATAAAGAGGATAAATAATAATACCACAACCATACTACATGGGTAAATATACAAAGACTGTAAAAATTATGTGTTTAGCAGAGTAATGGCAAGGAGAAAACTGTCCCTGTGTCTAATTGTTTTGGCACACAGTGCCCTACAAAGCCGTCCCAGGGGGAAGAATTGAAATAGTTTATGTCCAGGATGTGAGAGGTCTGCAGTTACCTTCTCAGCCCTCCTTCTGATCCACACAATATACAAGCCTATGGAAGGCAGGCTGATTGAAATTGTTGTTTTTTTCCCTGCAGTCCTAACTATCCATTGGAGTCTGTACTTGTTATGTTGGTTGCTGTACCAAACCAGACAGTTTTAGAGGTACGAATGACAGACTCCATAATTCCTCTGTAAAAATGTATCAACAGCTTCAGGGGCAGTCTGACCTTCTTGTGTTGAAACAGGAAGAACATTCTTTGTTGTGCCGTTTTAATGATGGTTCTAATGTTAAATATCCATTTCTAGTCCTAGGAGGTTATAAAACCCAAGAAACTGAAGGAGTGTGCTGCTATATACTGTGCTGTCATATATAGTAATAGGTGGTAAAACAGAAAGGCTCCTCCTAAAATCCAGTCTCATCTCTACAGTTTTAAGCATGTTCAGCTCCAAATTGTTACGGCTGCACCACAGGGCCAATTGTTCAATCTCCAACCTATGTGCAGACTCATCGAATAAGGCCAATGACCATTGTATCATCTGTAAATTTCAGTACTTCAACAGAGGATTCTCTTATTTATTTATTTTATTTTTAAATTTTATTTATTTCATCAAGCATATATTAGAAAACAGATACAAGTATAGACAAGGTTATGAATACATGAGATATATTGGATACAAGGGAACAATAGAACAGAGATGGTAGGCCAGTGGTAGGTTCTGGATATTTTTGCTGCCTGTTCGCTCAGGGTTGCGCTGTATATATGTGCATGAAGCGCACGTGCGCACATGCAGCACTCAAGCTAGCTTCTGCGCATGCACAGAAGCAAAAAACTAGATTCTGTGCATGTGCAGAAGCAAAACCCAAGATGGTGGCGCCCACGAAGACACCGACAGGACTGGCTCTGTGACATCATCGCCAAGTTACTACCGGCTCTATAGAACCTGAGAGAACCGGTAGGAACCCAACTCTGCAGTAGGCACTCTTGTGTGCTTATGCACGCCCCTTAAAGACCTCTTAGGAATGGGGTGAGGTCTATAGTAGACAGTCTAAGGTTAAAGTTTGGAGGTTTGGGGAAGTCATTGAGATGCATTCATTGGTATAGAGTAGGGGCGTCAAACTCGCTTTGTCATGGAGTCGTATCATGACTTTTCCCCTTCGCTAAACCGAGCGTGGGTATGGCCAGTGTGAGACGCATCCCAGCCACGGGCCGCAAGTTTGACACCCCTGGAATATAGAGAGAAGAGCAATGGAGAGAGAGAGAAAGAGAGAGCACACAGCCCTGAGGGACACCTGTATTAATTGCCTGGGTACTAGTTGTAATTACCCTAGCTTCAACCTTGCTATACAGGGTGGCAGTTGTGGCTAGGAGGGCCTTTACACAGCTTTGTGTTGTATGCCAGTTGCACTCCTTCCTGGACCATGAGACTCTAGTCACTGTCATTCATGGTCTGGTTACCAACAGAATGGATTACCATTTGGAAGCTTTAGCTGGTGCGCAGTGTGGCTGCAGGAACAGTTGTGTGTTCCCTCAGAGGGTATACATTACATCTTTGTTGCATAAGCTGCATTGCTTGCCATTTTCTTTTGGGCACAATTTAAATTGCTGGTTTAAAATCTTATATGGCATGCCAATAAAACACCCATCCCGGTCTCCTGACATATCCCCAATTGGACATTTTTATTTTACATATTACTTTGACTGGGGCTTGGCACAGTAAAATTATTTTTTTCACTGATTTCAGTTGAAGACTTACTTGGGCAGCCCCTCTGGAATGAAAGGATAGGACAAATGCTTCTCTCTCCCTTCTACTTGCCCTGAGAAGAGCAGATGATTTCTGCCCAAAATAGAAATAATCCTCTGTATATGTGCAGATGCTCTTTTTAGGCACTTTGAAGGGAAGCTTGGCTTTGATCATAAGAAGCAGCTCTTCAAAGAACTGAAGAGCTGAAGTTTCCATTCAGCTATTCAATCAGCTTCAGACCATAATGGTTTCCAGTTTGAGAGTATTTGCAATTGTAGAGAATCGTTTTTTTCTTTTTGTACTGGGTTCCCAGCAATACATATTTCTCTCTCTTCCAATGGATGTAATCAATTCATTAAGGGAAAAATTAAATGTGTGAGTATATTCTGCATATCAAGACAAAGCTTCGAATTTGATCTTAGCCCAATATTTTAGACCTTGGTTCTTTTCATTCAAAAAGCTAGTATTAACCACGACAATAGTTAAATCCACAAACAGAAGGAATTTATAAAATACTGTCGGGGGAATTGTCCCCTCCCTTCCAACAAGAACAAATGATTTGTCATCTTCCATTTGAAAATACAGAATGGTAAACTTGGTCTGGCAATTTTTTTCCCCTGCAGTTATTTACAAGACAACATAAGCTAGTCTACCTAGATCCTACAAACAGATTTGCCATCTGTTTAAAATGGAGAGAATGAGGCAAAGAAGAAAAATGAGCTCCATCTGTCTAGGAATGCTGCAGGGTGGTCATGCTAGAACATTTGGCACAAGATATGTTTAGAATTAAGTGCTCAGAGTCTATATTTCTGAAATCTGTTTGCAATCCTGTTCTACTCCATATTCTACTCTTGTTCTTCATAGAATAGAGGTTTTATATAATACTTTGCAGTCCCAAGGCAAGAGCATTCATTCAACAAGGCTCAGCAGCCACAATCTAGAAGGCCCTTTTTATATCACATCTTCCTTCCTTCCTTCCTTCCTTCCTTCCTTCCTTCCTTCCTTCCTTTCTTTCTTCCTTCCTTCCTTCCTTCCTTCCTTCCTTCCTTCCTTCCTCTTCCACCTGGACTACTCCCTGACATCTGCTTTTGCTCATTATTAGCTGCCTCGATTCTCCTCTTGCAGAGATGGGCAGCATATACATTTAAGAATGAAAGAAAACAAGCAAGCAAGCAAACAGACAGACATCTGTGCACACTTCTCTGGAATGTGGAAGAATTGAACAAGTCTGCCACTTACCCAGGAAGGGGTGGTGGAAAAATCACAGCAAAGTGAAGAAGGGAGAACCACAGGCCTGGGTGAAGAAGCCTCTCCTGGAGAAACAGTGACAGGATTCTATCAAATTGGAGTTCTAGGATTTGGGCCTATAAATAAGATGAAGAACCCAGGTAAGTAACTTGCCATCATCTCTAGGACTATGGATTGGAGGAAGTAAATAACCAGCTTGCCTACCGTCCCTGTCCTACTGTTCCCCATTTACTCCTATCCATTTCCTGTATTCATAATCATGTTTATATACTTATATCTGCTTGACAAATAAATTAAATAAATAAATACATACATACATTTAGGCAGTCCTTGACTTTCAACCACAACATGGACCAGAATTTCCGTGGCTAAACAAAGCAGTTGTTGAATGAGTTACGCACCTGATTTTATGACCTTTTACAGCCGTGGTTGTTAAGCGAATCATTGCAATGAATCATGCGGCCATGAAGCAAATTCAGCTTCCACCACTGACTTTGCTTGTCAGGAGTCAGCTCCAACCATTTTAAATCAATGTCAATTGCCCAGGAGCCAACTTTTGACCCCACGACCATGGGGATAGCAATAGCAATAGCATTTAAACTTATATACTGCTTTACAGTGCTTCACAGCCCTCTCCAAGTGATTTACAGAGTCAGCCTATTTGCCCCCAACAATCTGGGTCCTCATTTGACCCACCTCGGAAGGATGGACAGAAGGCTAAGTCAACCTTGAGCCTGGTGAGATTCGAACTGCCAAATTGCAGACAGCGGGTAGTCAGCAGAAGTCGCCCTGCAGTACTACACTCTAACCACTGCGCCACCGGGGATGCTTTGAATGGTCACTCCGTGAACGACTTGTAAGTTGAGGACTACCAGTCCTGTATCAGAAGGGCATCAGAGTGAGATAAGTGGGAGTTGCTAATTCCCCCAACACCCAGTGAAGGAGTTTTGGCAGAGAGACGTTTTGTAACAGTAAATTCAGCCCCACTTTGGCTGAAAACCTGAGCAAAGATTGCATCAAACCCCCTTTGGAATCAGCCCCGCTGGAAGCTCTGGGACAGGGCTGTTCTGCGGAAAACGGTGGAATTCAACGCTTGATGGAGCCTACCGACTTATCTGTTTTTCATAAATGGCTCTGCTCAGTAACAACTGCCAGAGCTGGAAAATATTTGAGGAAGGGTGGAACTGCAAACTGTCTACACTTCTTTCTTATTTTTTTCCCCTCAAAGAGTGATAAAAAATAAGCAAGAAGGGAGGAAAAAAATGGATCGCAGTTGGTGTTACCCTCGCAATGAAAAGCAGAATTACCTTAATATTTCATCAAGATGACCTTGGTTTCTGGGGCAGTGAATTGCTCTTTTTCCAGCTTAAGCTCTCTACACTTCAGACACGCTCAAGATGGGTGGCTTCTTTTCCCAGGAGAGGATTAAACTGGCTGGAATTTTGCAAGTGGGTATTTCTGTAAAAATAGCATTTGTTTGATTACACCAGCCAGAAGGAAGGGAAACGGCAGCTGGAGCCCTTTGCAATCTCTGGCTTCATTCTCAGGTTTCTTCCGCAGCTACAAAATCTGCCAATTCTCTTGGCATTCGCCACGGCTGGCAAGGATGGATCGCTGACCCCTTGACAAATGGCTGTGAGAGGGAGATGCAGGTGGCACGGGGTGCTCCTTTTATACACTGGCAGTGGTGAGGACACAGTATGAAGAGCAATGAGGAAAAGATAACGACCGGTTGCAAATATACTGTATCATTAAGTTGGATCATTGCTGCTTTGTTAAGTAATTGGTAGCTGAAAGCAAGGAGATGGCCAGGCTGAGCCCGAGGGAGGGGTCAAATGCATCATCAGCCTCAAGTCCCACAAGACACCTAAGTCCAGCCCACCATCAGCTCCATTGACTTTTATTATTGTGTAGTGAGCTTTAGTAGGCAAGAACCAGACCAGCATATCTGCAACAGCATTTATTGACTCAAAAATGATAACTGAGGAACTGCAGGCAAATGGCTGTTGTTTATACCCCAGGCCCACAGGGCCTTAACCAAGCATAAACTAGAAAAAAACATATATCCACATATAATTGTTCTGAACTTCCTTCCACAGTTGGAGTTAGTTTCACTTTAGATCAATTTAAAGGTTAAGGTCATATAAAGGTTAGTTTCACTTTACATCAGATTAGTGGTTAGGGTCATCTAAAAGTTAATCCCCTTTAGCACAACTATATACATTTAATACATAACACTTATCTACCAACATTAGTAGCTCAGATTCTTGTAGAAAGCATCAGCGTACAATAAATCTGTACATCTGTTCATTTGAACTGCCTGGATTCCTGGTTTCCTGCACATGGCAACAAGCTTAACTAGAAATTGCATCCAAAGACCTAACAAAATATCAGCAACTCTCTCTCCAAAGATCAGTTCTCCAGAACTTTGTTCAAACTATGGAGTTTGTCATATATTTCAAGATTGCGGTAATATCTCCACCTAGGCTACAGCCCTCAACTTCTTGGTGGTCTTTCATCCATGTATTAACCGGGTCTAAACCGGCTTAGAATGTTTCAAGGCCCTGTACATCTCAACTTATATCAAGCCTGAATTGCTTTTAATTCGAGTTTTACTGAACTCATAAACCACTGTGAAATTCAGCTGCATAAAAAATACTTTTAATAATCAATGCATGAATATTGTCTTCGATTTGGGAATGAAGAATGTTCAATAAAAGGTTAAATGCAAGAAGATTTTTCAAAACATAAGGAGAAAACCCTTCTGATATTGTTGGCTTTTCAAGACATTTATGACCATGGTATTTTCCCATCTTATTTTTCTTTCCTAATTTTACAACATTTACATAAAATATTCATGGAAATCCAAGCCACCTTGTTCTTCTCAATCAGAACAAAGGAGGTTGTTGATTCCTTTATGCATAGAAATATCAAATATACTGTTGCAGATGAAAACTAAACTAAAATAAATAAAAATATTTATTAGGGTCATAGACCAACATACAGTATAATAACACAGGATTTCGGTATTAA
>JANHFT010009681.1:179258-203750 GCA_032467955.1 Pseudoxenodon macrops
GTCTAGTTGTCTTGGTTTGCAGTGCTCTGTAGCATCGTTTTGAGGGTAGGAGTTGAAACAATTTATGTCCAGGATGTGAGGGGTCAGTAAATATTTTAACAGATCATCCATTTTGCAGCTTCTTGTTTAACATAGCTTTTTCCAAATTGATGCCTTCCTGCCTACCCATGTTTACGTTCTACAATCCCCAGTCAGTGTTGGGTTGAATTTAGTCTTAAAACCTAAGAATAACAAACAAACAAGCAACTTCAAAAATTGGACAAAGTGTTTGATTCCTCACATGAGCTAGGAGTAAAACAGCCACACCTTTTGTTTTCAAGCTCATGTGGAAGCATAAAAAAGAAAAATGTAACTGGTCCAATATACAGCAGGGAGAATAGATGCTTGCACAGGATCCAAACCATCTCTTCTGAATCATTTTTTCTAAATATATTTAGCCCTAATACATGGGCTTTATGCAATCTGTAAAGCCCTTCTCCCACCACATAGCATATACTTCAAGCTACTTTCCCCCTTCTTAGTTAATTGATTCAGTCAAGGCTGTTACATTCGCTTTGCTGGCTATTTGCCTGACCTATATAAATTTTAAAGAGTTTTTGAGGAAAGACTAACAGTTTAGCTAAGCCTAAGAGGCACACATGAACTTTGCCAGAGAATACTGAATGAATGACAAGACCAACCTAACATAGTTTCTTTGAGAGCAAGTGAAGAAAGATACAGTTAGCAGATTAGCACTGAGATGGTCTTGCCAAAGGCATTTGCAAGCTCATGACCTGGTCATCCTCCTTTACGAGACATTTCCAGGATTTTTAACGTTGTGCTTTTCAAGGCAACGCGAGCAAAATGTGTATGTGATGATTGTAGTGGAGATACAAGGAGCTTAATATTTGAAACATACAGTGTTTCTTAGGCCAAGGAACAATAATTAGTGTAGACTAGACTAAAAAGAACCAAGTGGGACTAGGGCAATACAATGGGTGGGACCAAGGCAAACATTGTATTTGATTTAATTTGCATTTAAATTTGTAAATGCCTACCAAATGGTTTATATATTTAAAATAAATAAAATACATACAATTCAATTATAAGGCTTTCCTCACATATTTAATAATTTCCACCTTCAGTCATATTAAATCCCTCGATACCCGAAGCTGTAAAAGAGGAAGTAAAGAAGAAGAAGTCATATTAAAAACAACAGTTCAGTGAGGATTTGGCAGAAGTATTCAAGGTTATAAGCCTTTAGGTCGTGAATGACAAGAGGCAATCATGGGCACGTCTACATATAATTTAAAATAGCTACCTGTTGAGTTTAATTCCTGATGGCTACATTCATGCAGTTTCTTGCTATTACCTACTACTGGGATGTCAAAAAAAGACATGTCAAAAAAAGTCAATGACATAATCAATGCTGTTTCACTGTATGTCAAAGGAAAAAAGGGTTGAAGCTACAATTATATCATTGTGACTTTAATGATCCTCCCACCCCTCAATAGGACCTCACTTCTGAATCAACTGGCAAGGGCAAAATGCTATTTTGCAGTATTCTTGTGCAGAAACAGAATTGCAGATAATTTACTGTACTTTTTTTCTTTTGGGTAAAGATTTGTTTTCTGGATTCGCTTGTAAGGTTAAAGAAATGTATATTCCACTAGTTTTAATGCTTAAAGTATACATGTTTAGGCAATGACTAGGTTGGTGCAAATCAACCCCCATTTGATTTGGATTGAAGATCTGAGATTCAAAGAGGCATGATTTGAGATTTAATTTGATTTGAGCTGTCCTGATATTTCAGACGTGATTTTTTTTGGGGGGAAAGAGTCCTCTATTGGAGCAGGCATTAAAACACCTATAGCTACTTCGTTTGGGAGGGAAAAATAGAATGAATTAGGAGAGAAAGACCCTTTAGACATTATTAACCTGGTTCCAGCTTGATATCTTGAAGAATTTCACCACAACAAACTTATGATATATGTATTTGCCTAGGACGTCTTTGAAGGCACAGCTAATCACAATAAGGAAAGGATAGCAATGTAGCTTCCAACTAATTCAGCAAATAGTGGAACCTGTGTTGACTGAACCAATGCAGAAAGATTCAAAATGAACTTTGGCTGAACTGCTATTTTCATCCCCACTTTTTTCTTTCTCTCTTGCTTTTTTTGGGGTACCAGCTTTGGAGTGATGCTGAAAAATCATGGGCAGTTGTGGGCACAGAATCTTTCTCCTTTCATCAAAATGCTGTAAAAAGTAATGAAAGCAGCATTCTATCACACTGTGTGCATGAGAGAAAGAGATGTTGTGAAGCATGCAGAAAAGAGGAAGCACTTGTATTGCGATGCCATGAGTACTGGCATCCTGTAGATGACACTGCCAGGGATGGGCTGCTGGAGGTTCGCAGGGGTTTGGGAGAACGTCTAGCTATGATTCTGTATAGTTCGCAGAACCCCCCAAATCCCACTCTTGGTTGGCCACGCCCACCCTGTCTTGCACCTCCCAGGATTTCCCCACATGGCCCGTTTTGGATGCAGGTAAGTGCAGAGTGCACACGGAGGCTCAGGGAGGGGGAAAAACAGGCCTATCAGATGTTTTGAAAGGCCTCCAGAGCCTGGGGAGGCCATTTTTGCCCTCCCAGAGTCTCAAGGAAAGCCTCAGGAGCCTAGGGAGGGCAAAAACAGCCCCCTTATGGTGCAGGAGGCCAACTAGGCCATGGCCACACCCACACAACAATCCCTTGTGCCCACACAACAACCGTGCAGAGAACCCCTTTCTAAAGTTTTTGAAGCCGACCCCTGGCCACAGCCCAGGTGAAGTTGCATGTTGCCTATTAGCATTGATTTAGATGAGTCTTTGGCCTTGTTGAATTAATGTAGCATTCATAGCCCACTGAAAAGCTCACAGATCTGTCTGGGAAGAAAACTAAGGTGTCCTAAGGTGCACTTAAAATAACAAACACAATGCACTGAATTAATTAGGCTGAATTAACAGAGGGATCGAATCAAGATCACATGAAGTGTTAATACCACTTCATAATGTCTTGGTAAGACCTCACTTGGAATATTGCATACAGTTTTGATCTTCACAATATTTAAAAAAAAAAGATGTTGAGACTCTAGAAAGAATAAAGAGAAGAGCAACAAAGATGATTAGGGGACTGGTTGCAGGAATTGGGTACGTCTAGTTTAGTCAAAAGAAGGACTAGTGGTGACATGATAGCAGTATTCCAATATCCAAGGGGCTGCCACAATGAAGAGGGGGTCAACCTATTCTCCAAAGCACCTGAAGGCAGGAGAAAAAGCAATGGATGAAAACCAATCAAGAAGACAACCAACCTAAAAATAAGGAAAACAATTCTTGACATTTAGAATAATTAATCAGTGGAATGAGTTACCTCCAGAAGTATGGGTGCTCCAAGAACGGAAAATTTTAAGAAGATATTGGACAACTGTTTTTTGAAATAGTATAGGGCGGTGATGGCTATCCTTTTTGCCATCGTGTGCCAAAAGTGGGGGTAGCATGTGAGGGCCGCACACATGCGTGCCCACACACATAATGCAATGACTTCCCCATGTATGCATGCACAACCACTCCCCTGAGCTGCTCCCCCTGCGCATGTGCACAGGCCTCACTCCAGTTGGCCCATTGGGCCATTTTTCACCCTCCCCAGGCTCTGGAGGCTTTCCTGAAGCCTGAGGAGGGCGAAAACTGCCTCCCCTGCCCTCTAGAAGGGCAAACATCAGCTGGCCAGTGTGCACATGCACACTACAGCTGACATAGGGTAATGCCTCATGTGCCCTCAAATATGGCTACGCGTGTCACCTGTGGCACGCGTGCCATAGGTTCGCCATCACGGGTATAGGGTTTCCTGGTTGACCAGGAGATTGGAGCAGAAGACCTCAAAGGTCTCTTCCAACTCTGTTGTTCTTTTGTTCTTTTATTCTATGCCTCAGGGTGTAGTAACCAGAGTCAGAAGCATTATGTGCAGGTGTAGCGTCCTCCTCCAGACGCTAGGCAAGCTGACGTCATTCGTTACCGAGCCGCCTATTGGCTGAGGCGCACCGGCCAGCTAGCGGGAGTTTCTGAGAGTTCCTATTGGACGCTAGGCTCAGTCATTCCCCTCAGAGTTCTTAGATTCTAGGCTAGCAGCCTTTAATAACCTTTTTCTTTCTTATTTTCTCTGTACCCCTTTTCAAATATTCATTTTCTCTATACTCCTTTTTTTCCACAAAATTAGTTGTAGAAAAGAAATATGAAGAATGTTTTTGTTGTTGTTGTTGTTGGTTTGGAAGAGACCTTCAAACTGTTTCATCTGTGGGAAAGGGCCATTCAAGTGACAATGTGAAACAAATGTCCCTAAAAGCCACTAGAAAGAAGGAACAAATATCTGCCTTTAATCGGCAAGAGTGCCTCCCAATCTTCTTCCCCATCCAATAGCTTGGAACATGTTAAGAATCCATATCTCTGCAAACCGATTCAACCGCAGCACCATGAAATAAACAAAGAAACAAATGTCCTGTCCGCTTAGGTTACCTAGCAGTAAGAGAATTCTTACAGATCAATCTTTGATGAATGTTACAGCTCTCCTTCCCCTCCTCCTCCCCCAGATTTTACCCTTAGGAGACACATTTGAAGGAGTGAGTGGAAAAAAAATATTTTAAAACTGCAAGTACTCATGATCTGTAATTGGGGGATTCCACTTCTCCAGCTACTGATACTTCTTATCTCTGGCTGCGTGGTTGCCATGGTGACGTGTGCTCTATCTTAGGTGACCATCCTTGCTGCCAATTACTACAGCTGATGAACACAGTAATTATACGGGTGTCCTAAGGTGCACTTAAAATGACAAAGACAAGGCAGTGCGTTCCTAGCATTAGAAAGCACACGCTTTCCAGGCTGTCCTAGAAAAACAAATTTCTCTGGCTGTTAAAGTTCATGTTGTCACCTCAGCCGTAATGGATGGGGTGGATTAGTCTGCCTGGGATAAAGGTTATATGGGGACAAGATAGGCTAGTTCAGAAGGAGAAGCAGAAAGAGCAGCTACCGACATTAAACCGAGTGAAATCTCCTTAATGTTGTTTGCTCCACACTTCGGTAGAGTTCAACCAAAACATCAACGGTTTTTCCTTAGCAAAATGCATAATAGAGTATACAGCTTCCACTATGCTGGGAATATATAAAGCAGGTGTGGGCAAACTGGCATCCCTCAGCATCTTTTTCACCTTTGTTTATGAGTTTGTGGTGGAAGGGCCTGGAGTTATTTCTGATTCTTAGATAAGAATCTAATCGTAGATACGATAATTAGAACTGCAGAAAGAACAATTGCTACCAGCCTGCCTTCCATTGAGGACCTGTACACTGCACGAGCCAGAAAGAGGGCTGTGAAAATATCTACAGACATCTCACATTCTGGACATCAACTGTTTCAACTTCTTCTCTCAAGACGATGCTATAGAGGCGCAGTGATGACGAACCTTTTCAGCACCGAGTGCCCAAACCAGAAAATGTACCGGACACCAGAAAACCAGCATGTACACCTGGTCTTGGGGTTTCTGGTGTGCGCATGCACGCTGGTCAGTTGGTTTTTGGGGTTTTGGCATCTCCATGCATGCTGGCCAGCTGGTCTTCGCGTACTACGGAGGACTGGAAACTCGAAGACCAGCTGGCGATGCCTCATGTGCCCACAATGAGGTAGGTTGCCTGTGTTCACTGCCTTGAGTTATTTGTAAAAATAATAAAGGCAGGAAACAAACAAACAAACATTTGGAACGTCTTTGCTTTATTCATATATTTGTATCTGTACTTTTACCAAATTAGTGACGGAAACTCCATCTCCTACCAAGGAATAAACCAAGAAAATCTTGACATCAGCCTATCTGATACCTAGAGGAAACCTTGACTAGATATTATGAAGGAAGCTTTGTATACAGAAAAAGCCCAGGAAACAACAATCTAGGTCTGCTGTGCACATTTCCCCATTCAGTTTTCCTTGTGTTTGGCCAGCTACCATTGATCACTGCATCATGAATCCTGTTTGTTAGGCTATTCATCACCTAGGTTATTTCCGCTCCCTTTCTGGAATCCAGCTGTAAACTTCACATGCTTACTAGTCATATTGAATCTGTCAGACAGGGAGTCGCTTTGCCCACAGGTGCAAACTTAATATGCCATGAGAGTTCAGTTTGTGACTGGAACCACCCGGTGCGATTAAAGAGAAGGCATCCATCTGATTATAGAGAAGCCTTGGTTTGTTTTTTCCCCCCAGAAGTTATCTGCAATCATTTTGAATGAAAATTGGCACAAATATACCTGCTAAATGAAACAGGTAGGTGTTTAAGTCTCTTTCATCAACCCATCTAGTCATTTCAAATGAAGAATGCTCTGATGGGGGGGCAAGATATAAGCAGAAAGGAAGCCTTCTACAAACTCTTGTATGGATTCGGTGAGCCTGTGGGACCTGTTGCTAGTCTCAATGTATGAGCAGTCAGTAAATCCAACTGTGGTGTGACAGCCTGACCTTTGTAATGTGTGCTGAAAGAACATATAATTGCTGTCTACCCTTCAGAGCCATTGCTCTACATTGATGTGAAATCAAAGAGCCTCTTCCCTTTCTTTCTTTCTTTCTTTCTTTCTTTCTTTCTTTCTTTCTTTCTTTCTTTTGCTTGCTTTCTTGCTTTCATATCAAATGCATAATTTACAGCTACTCGGTGTTGGTTTCTACCAAGCTACTGCTTAGTCACAGTTTCTGAAGAAGATTTGTGGATGCTACTTTGATTTTGCTCCTCTTTCTTCAATCCTTGATAGAATGGCCTTACTGATGAGGGGTGGGGGATAAGCATTTTGAGCAACAGCTGCAGGCAAGGAGCTGATATTTTGAAATTAAAAGAAGACCATGACGCTGATAGAACTATTAGACTTGGCCCTGTCAGACTGAATTTGATATAATCTGTGATTCATTCCAGTGTCAGTCTTAAAGTAACAATGTTAGACACAATTAGCCTAAATTAGATTGGCCACATCCTTTCCACATTTATCTGTATTTTCATTCAGATTTAACTTGACAATCTATTTGGTTGCTATCAATAGTTCATTCAAGACTCAGTCAGATACAAGAATGCATGAATACAGTTCTGCAAACAGAGGCTAAGTCAGCTCTATTTTAGCAGAGATTATTAGGTAGATTTTTCTCTTTTCCCTGCTAACCATGTTAAGTAAATAAATTGACAAAATTTGTATATCAAACACTTCAGTTAACATAATAATCTGTGAATTAAAGCCAGTAAAGTACTGAAAAGATACAGGATTAATGCAACATGTGACCATCATAAGCAAAATATATCATTGTCACCTGATTGTTCCATACCTTGTAGAGCATGCTTTCACGAGGTTAAAAGTAGTATTCTGACTTTATACTCCAACAAATCCTGCACAAAACCTATTTTATATAACACCAATATCTCAGTGGTTTTGAAATCTCATTGTGAAAAGGCCTCTTGGTGATAGCATGGTCTGTTCACATTCTAAAGCTCTCCCAAATATTAATCCTCTAAAGATGGTCTTATTTTTCTCTCTTTTCTAGCAAGAGTAAGATCTAAGCAGCAGAAAGGGGCTAACACATATTGAGCCTCGTTATTATTCTGCTGGTCTATTTGGATTTATTGACAACTTGGTCACTGGAGCTCTGTTAAGAGAACATTTTCATTGTTGTGTTAGTAGAAGTGGGAACCAAAAATGGTTTTAACAGATACAATAGTCTGGCAAATGTGTAGAAGGAAAGCAAAGTTTAAACAATGTAAATATGGTATAATCCATGTGCAATCCACTCCAACAGACTCTGGATAGCTTATAAAATCCAATAAAAAAGCCAATTAAAACATTATGCCTGTTGATGGGTATCTGCTTAGAAAAAGGCCTGTATTTCAGATATATGGTTTAAGCTTAAGTCTATTCATACATACACATGACAAAGTAATTAATATAAATCTAAAAACATATAACTGGTGTGATTGCATAAAATGGAAAGAGGAGAAAATGAATGAAGGCCATAAGGGCTAAGGCTGGCAAGGCAGGAATCAACAATTCCTGTTGAAATGGAGTGGCATCTTAGCCCCATAAATGAATGACTGAATTCTCAATCTGGACATAATAATTGTGTAAATATAGAACAGATGGCTATGCCATTCAGGGCTGAGAAAATAATTACCGAAATAGTGTTGGCTTAAAAGAATAGGAGCTAAATACTAAGGTTTTTAACCTTAGGGCTGGCATTACAGAGGAGTTGATTTCCTGAACTCCTAAAGGACTTGATGTCCTGAAATATGTCTGTCTGTCTACACAACGATCACACCTTGTTTGCAGTAAAACAGCTTATCTAAACTGTATTGACTGCGTGTAGCTTGAATGCGTGATTGAATTCTGAGACAGCTTTATTCAAGTCTAATATGAAGTCTGACAGCAGGATCTGCCTACTCATTTTCTGAATGCTACAGGATCGTTCATATGCTGATCCCAGATTAAATGATGGCTAGAGATTCACAACCCTGCTAACCATTTTTTTAATAATTACCATATGATGGAAACCCTGACAATTTTAGTATTTTCTTTGGAAAATGTGACTTTTACATCTCTTAAAGATGTGTATGCTCTCCTATGTAAGATTTCTAATACTAGAGTGAACTGCAGAAGGAGCAACTGCTGGACAACTGTGCCAATTCTGTAACAAACTGATAATTAATTTCATCAACCCAATCATACAGATGTCATCCCTTTAAGGTAGAATACCCTAGGGAAATGAAATCACGTAGACCGATACTAACTTTAACTGTAAAGATATAGTAGCAGAATCTTGCATGCCTGAACTCACCTCCTTCCTTTTATTTCATGAGAACTAGGAAGCATCTTGTCTGGGACATTTTATCAGGTTTCATTTCGGTCCCAGACTCAGCTCTTTTTTTTTTATCTAACCATTGTCTTTTATTTTCCTTCTATCCCTCAAGGCTATTCACTCTTCCTTCTACAACAGGTGATCATAAACCGCAATATCTGTCCCCTTCAAGAGAAAAGATCACTGCTTCAGTTCTTAGCTCAGGATATGGGCTGGGATGAAAGAGGCTTAAATGACTAGTTTTAAGAGGGATTATCAGATAAAAGACAGGAAAGATTCATTTGTCAGAGCGTTGTTTTTTTTTTTTTGCATTAATCAGATCTGCCTGAGTATTGATTGAAAACTGGAAGAATGGGCGGGAGAGGAAGGCATCAACATTTATCTTTCATTTTGTTCCTCCCCCTCCTCCATTCATTAGTAGAGAAAAGCGCCTTTGATCTGTGAGAACGTACTCTCTTGTCTGGGAAAGGGATGTAGATGGATGCAGTTATTCTATTCTAGGTTGGAACGGGTGGTAGCTTTCTGTGTCTGAAGCTTTATTATAAATTTATTTCTAACTTTGCTGTGCTAACTATTCAGATGATTATTGCAAGGAACCTTGCAGATCTTCAAGTACCAGCCTGATAAAGCAAGAAGTCTTATACCAGTGATGGCAAACCTTTTAGACGCCTAGTGCCCAAACTGCACGCACGCATGCCCAAACAAAAAGGTCCGTGTGAACACACACATGCATGGATATGCATGTGTGCATGTGCACGCAAGGACATGAATGTGTGCATGCACAGTAGGGACCCGAAGACCAGATGGCCAGTGGGAGGCGGGGCATCCCAACACCAGCAGCACGGCAAGAGGTAAGATCTTTTTCTTTCGTGAGCTTCTGTTTCCTCGTTTGCAGGGAAACAGAAGCTCACGAAAGAAACGCCACGGAGATCTGACCTGGGGTGAGGACGTTCATGCCAGCAGAGAGGGCTCTGCATGCCACCTCTGGCACGCGTGCCATAGGTTCGCCATCATGGCCCTATACCATTTCAGTCTAATGGTTGTCTCTTTTTAAAAACCTCCAATGTTGGAGCACCTACAACTTCTAGAGGCAAGCGGTTCCACAGATTCATTGTTCTAACTGTTCTAATTCATTGTTCTAACTTTATCAAGACAAGGTTTATGTAGTGTCTATTGGAGATGGTGACCTTTTGAGAACTGTAAGCAACTAAATTTCATTTTAAGGTATGTCGATTAGTGTACGTTTAAAGTGACAATAACATAATTCTAAGTTTAAGTCTAAGAAGGTAGTTCTGCTTAAGAGGGCTTCAAATACCCAAAATACCTATCGAGACTTTCTTTTACTCAGATAGGTGTTTACTTCTCTTCCCATTCTCTACATCCCACCTGACATGTTAATGCTTTAAATTTCACCTTGGGAGCTGAACTTTTTACAACTCCATATAGAACAGATGGATAGCAGGTGCATTCCTTTTCGGGCAGTTCCTTCCACAATTAAAGCAATTGTGGCTTTTTTTTTATCAAGGAGATTTTGGTCCTCAAAACAAGCTTTTCAACACTGATGTCATCTCCTCAAAGAGACAAAACATCTTCTCAAGGTTCAAACTGACCTCAGGAATTGGAAACATTTACAGACTTCTTCATAAATACACAGTGCCACAGTCAGGTGAATTGCCTCTCTCTCCTTTTAAATTTTGCACCATATGCAGTATATATAACTAGTGCAACAAAGGTGCTTTATCCAATAATCTGGAACAATTCTTATTTATGTATTTATCAAATTCTGGAACCACCCATCTCCCTCACAAGAGAATTATTCTACAATCCTCCTTTCACCTCTGTTTGCTCCTATTTCTCACCTACTCTGTAAGGCCCTTGGGCTAGAAGGGAGACACCGTCCCTACTTGATTGACCCATACTCTGAAAGACCAAGATCTATATGGATGGAAGATCATCTCCTTGTCTTCTCACTCTTGTTCTCCTAGGAGAAAGCCATGGTTGGAGTTGAAGAGATCCTCAAAAAGAGATTAGTAATGGCTTTAAAGAAGAGAACACACAAGGTTGGATGTGATAAAAGCAAGAATGGTTTCCAAGTATATAAATGTATGACGAGAGATATCGTGTTTCCCCGAAAATAAGACAGGGTCTTATTTCCTTTTGAACACTCCCCCAAATAAACACTTGGCCTTATTTTCAGGGAGGTCTTATTATTTTTGAGGTACAGGAAGCGGTGAGTGTGGTCACCTCATGGCAGCTGCTGTGTTTTGGGAAGGGCTTATTTTTGGGGGATGGCTTATTTTAGCACATGTGCTCAAAAGCCTGATTGGGCTTATTATCTGGGGAGGTCTTATTTTCGGGGAAACAGGGTAGTGAATGGTTTTGGTATAAATGAGATTCAACCTGTCTGCCCATTATGCAGACATATTTCCATTTGTTCTTCTTATCTCATGCCTTTAATTCCATTAGCTTACTGTCTCTGCATAATGTTGTTTACCCTGAAAGGTGGTGGCATGATGGGTACATAAATATACATATGTATTCAAGAGAGGGATAGAGAGGGCTTACATATAATCCTATAGCCCTGTATGGAAGTCCACAATTGGCTTATTTAAATATCTATAGTGTATTGTACCAAATGGGACACAATGGTTCAATGGCTAAGACGCTGAGCTTGCTGATCAGAAAGGTCGGCAGTTCAGTGGTTCAAATCCCCAGTGCCGCATAACGGAATAAGCTCCCTTTACTTGCCCCAGCTTCTGCCAACCTAGCAGTTCGAAAGCACGTAAAAATGCAAGTAGAAAAATAAGAACCACCTTTAGTAGGAAAGGCGCATTCTGTGAGCCTTTGGCATTTAGTCATGCCGGCCACATGACCATGGAGATATCTTCGACAGTGCTGGCTCTTCGGTTTTGAAACAGAGATTACCACTGCCCCCTAGAGTCAGGAACGACTAGCACATGTGCGAGGGGAACCTTTACCTTTATTGCACCAAAATAATAACTGGCATGACTTGCGCTCTTTAAGTGAACAGAAAATGACAAAATATTCTTATGCTGTACTAAGCCAATTTGGTAGAAGTTGCACATGCAGTGAGTGTGAATATCTCATGGCAGCCTTTAACTATAATGAGATTTTCATGAAAAATGAGATACTTCTTGGCATGAAAAGAAGCCACATGGCTGAGAACCCTTGATGAATTCAATGATGATCCAAGGTGTTATTCCAGTGCATTTGCAGTACTTCTGCAAGAATCATGGGTGCTGTAGTTTGTTGAGATGTGATAAAGTCTAGATTCAGTAGAAAAGGGAACTGTTTTGAAAATGGCTTAGGCCACAATGTACATGATATAGCAACCTTGCTGAAAATAAATGCTTGTGTGGATAGGCAGGGGTGGGATTCTACCAGTTCGGACCAGTTCAGGTGAACCACTAGCTCCAACGATCAGCTGGGAGCAAACTGGTTCGCTCCTACAATCAGGTTGACCCGCCCACCTACTCCTGCGCTTTACTTACCTTTATCTTCTCAGTTGCTTGCACCCAACAGAGTGGATTGCCATGCCTCAGCTGTCTTACTCCCAAGTGGTAACACAGAAGGTTGGTATCTGTAA
This sequence comes from Pseudoxenodon macrops, assembly GCA_032467955.1. Lineage (NCBI taxonomy): Eukaryota > Metazoa > Chordata > Lepidosauria > Squamata > Pseudoxenodontidae > Pseudoxenodon > Pseudoxenodon macrops. The sequence continues at coordinate 191,741 of JANHFT010009681.1, forward strand.
AACTGCGCATGCGCACGCAGCGAAGCGCTCGATCACCGAACCGGTTGTTAAACCGGCAGCATTCCACCCCTGGCCTTAGGTTTCAGTGTGAATATAGGAGAAAGTAGATCAGGTAAAAATTAAATAAGCAAACCCTGATCTTAAGCAAAGGTCTTGTGAGTTTCCCTCTTTCTGTTTTGTAAAATAATAATAGCAGAGGAGTTCATTCTGGCTGAATAAGACCAAGCCTTAAGAATGAATAGACACCAAGCCAGAATTGAGAAATGAGTAACAGGCTGAAAATGCCCCTTTTGCAAAGAAGCTGAAGAATCAATGGGCCACCTAGTTAGTTGCTGCAAGAAGACTACACACAACAGTATGACAGACTGCATTGGAATATCTGCAAGAAATACCATTTGCCTGTAAGCAAGAACTGGTAGGACCAAAAATGCCAGACAAAGCAATAAAGAATGAAGAAGCTAAAATGCGATGGGACTTTAGAATACAGGTGTCAGTCACATATCACATAATTTTTGATAAGAAAGATCAAAAAGTTTGGATAGTGCAATACCTGGAGATCAGAATACAAGAAACAAACTGGAGATCAGTGGTGGGTTGCTCCTACTTCGGACCGGTTCTTCTGAACCGTTAGCGCTGACTCCTAGCCGAGAGCCAACCGGTTCTCTGTTACTGTGCAAGTTGGCCCGCCCGCATGCCCCTGGGTAATACTGACCTTCATTTCTATCTCTGAAGCCCAGCTGATCAGGGGATGTAAATTGAATTGCTGCTCCGCAGTTGTATTCCTTGCTCCTTGCCTTGTTTTCAAGTTACATTTCCTAGTAAACTGTGCATGCACAAACGGGGCGCATGCATGAGCAAAGTGAGATAGCGCACGCGAATCGAGCACTGCTGGAGATGCAATTCAAAAACATCTGGAGCACCACTTGAATTCAATCATTGCAGCATTGACAAAATCACATCAGTCGATTGCAGTATTTTATTTGGAACATCATATATCCTACGAGGACACCTTTAATATTATTAAACAACATCTGTCTATTCCAGGTCTTGGGAAGGATTCAAATAGGTGGACAAAAATCTAGATTGTCTTGGCTGACTATGTGACGAACTATAACAATAAGCATTTGCGTTGTTTTGGAGCAACAAAATTTGAAAGTGTAATCATCAGAATTTTAAACATTCCTAGCGATAGTTTAACTTTAAAAGAGCAGTATTGTTGGGCACTGTCGCATCACCTGGGAAGCACTCAGTTCCTCTGTTTCTTGACATTGTGAAACAAGCTTATGAAAGACTCCGCCCTCCCATTCTACTAAAGTAAATTAACCAATCAAATAACATCAAATCATTGTTGGCAGCCATACTATAGCAAGAAACATAAAAGGTAAACACTGAATTTGACGATAAGGAAGTAGAGGATTTCTATATTCCATCATTTGGTTTAGACAAGAAGTTTATAATTATTATTATTTGTCTTCTTAACATTCTGATCAAATGTCAGTGGCAAAATTAATACAACCACATGATAAATGTTTCCAGTATTGTCTAATTTGGCTACAAAACAAGGAAAGGTTTCTGCATCCCAGGTACAAGCTGAGCAACATACACAGTTAGTGAAATCTGAATGATTAAGAATGGGGTGTATTATTTGATAGCTATACAATACTAGAATAATGCTAGAGACTGACATGACAGAAGGAGTGGAACAAATTTCATGTCTCTTCTAAGTTATTTATTAGATATGTTAATTAAAGAAGTATCACATAATTATCCCTTTCATTTTAGATCAAGAATTAACAATTAAGAGATTTCTATACAAATCAGTGGGGACTTTACACTTCAGCACTCTTATTTAGTCCTGCTTTGCTGCCACTAAGAGCATTATATCCCCTGGTTGCTCCTCCTTTCTCTTTTCCAAAGCAGTCACATGGCTGATTTTATCCAATAAAAAAAAAATCAGATCGTGATCTCAAATTTCATAAACATATCACATCTGCCATACTGCATGGCTCAATTACTCAGGCTTGACTCCAAGGTCTAACTTTAAGGGTGAATGCAGACTGCCACAAAGGAGAATAGAGAGAAAAGTTAAACAAGGATCTGCCAAGAACTGCTTTTATTCCTTCTCATGCATACACCCCAAGAACAATGAGCAACATGAATCAGGAGCGTGGTGGAGGAAGCTTTCCTAAAGAGCCTCTATTGTAAGACATCCATTTGATTGATTTGAATATAAATAGTGACACCAAATCATTTGAGCATATGCTTGAATTCTGAGGGGGAAAATGACAAGGCAAAAATATAGTTCAGGAGGGTTAGCAGTAGCAATTTTATATGTGCAAGGAATAATGGATGGTAACTGATTAAGGAGAGATTCAACCGAGAAATAATAAGGAGAAATTTTCTGACAGTGAGAACAATCAACCCATGGAACAGCTTTGGAAGTTGTGTGAGCTTCATCACAGGAGGCTTTCAGGGAGAGACTGGACTGCCACTTGTCAGAAATAGTGTAGGGCAGTGATGGCTAACCTTTTCCGGACCAAGTGCCGAAAATGCATGCCTCCCCATGTATACACCCCCTCCCTGTGCATGCGCACTCCGCATGCATGTGCCCCACCCCGTGCATGCATGCGCACCCCACACACACACACACACACCGTCCCTGTGCATGTGAGCAACTCCGTGCATGCACATCAGAGACCTGAAGACCAGCTGGCCAGAGGAAGGCACATGCATGCACTGCAGAGCTGAACTGGGACGACGGCTTGTGTGCCATAGGTTCACCATCACGGATGTAGGGTGTCCTGCTTGGGTGGGGAGTTGGATTAGATGACCTACAAGGTCCCTTCCAACTCTGTTAATCTAATCTAATCTAAACTAAGCATAGTAAAATAAATGCTGATAAAACTCAGTCTGTCAAATTGAATGATGTTTCTCCCCCAGAAGTAGGGGGAGAAGTATCTTTTCCAACATTCCAGAAATCCCTCAAAATCCGATGGCTATATCATCAGTCCTGGGGTTCCCAGATGACCAGAGAGATTGTGCAATGACTCCCTTGCTGTGGCTAATAACATCCTATCTACCTGTGTGGTTTTTATAGTTTTTAATTATGATTGTTCTTATATATTTATTTTTAATTCACTGACATATGCTGTCCAGAGTCACATTTTTGTGAGAAGGGTGACCATATAAATATGATACATAAAAAAAATTAAAATGCTGTAGATCCTGTCTCAAATGGAACTACTGCCAAAAGAAACATCCCAGGATTTTTTTTTAAACTTGAGGGGGGGGGAGTTAACTTCTGATTAATTCCAGAAATTAGGAGGAAGACACTTTTAATACAGCGAAAAACTCATGTTTGTGTTATTTAAATTCCATTTATCTTAAATTCAAATGAAATTAATCAGTCTGATTATGCCCTGTGTACTTATCATTTTCTAATTTCAGCAGTGGAGGGCTTCTGGGAGCTATATGCAAAATTATGTTCATGAAGCCGCCATGTTCTTAAATACTTTATCATTGATTTTCCTTCATACCTTTCATCACCATGTAAAAAGACTTCCATAATGTAGAGCTGGTGTATTAATGTCAGATTTGCACATTTCCATTCAGTACAGCTTCTTTGTGTGGTTTTGATAGAAAGTTGGCCTTACCTGATACACTCCTTCTCATATGGGTGGATAAAGCATCCAGGAATAGGATTGCTCTGTCTGCTATCCAATAGGACCGAGTCTGCAATCTTTAAGGACAAGCCTCCTCCTCTGTCTTCCTGCTTTTTAGACGAGGGTATAATTGCAGATTGATGTGCTATGTGGCAATAACGCTGCTCTCCAATGAAATAATCAGGATCAGCAGCCAGAGACCTAGGTGATTCCTCTTGACCCCTGTCCCTGCGCTGTTCGTCCCTCTTGGTCTTGTCTCTCTGTGCCTTTGAAATGGCTTTCCCTATTGCTCTATGCCTCTGTCTAGCAGCCTGCTCAGAGGTCTTAGAAGTCTTTTTTGAGGCCTTGCCCTGCTTCTGATCTGCCTGTGAACAGGAAGGCCCTGCCTCCTCAGATATCATGTCTGTTGGAACCACGCTGCTGCTAGAGGTGGTCATTTTAATGTCAGATGATGCCCCAACAAGTTCCTTGAGTCAGATCAAAGTAATAACCGGGGCAAGGCTGCAAACTCCCAATGCTGGCACCCCTGGGGACAGTAACTCACCCACCAACAGCTCTGTCATTGGAGGCTGGCTGCTCGGCTCCAAGGGCACGGAAAAACCTCTTCACGCCCAAAACGGTAAAATGCTGTGTACCAAGCGCCTCAGAGAAATAATGAGCATGGAGCCTTTGACGGATGGAGCACACCGGAGCAACACTTGTGGTGCCCTCTGGGGACTCTGCCAGTCGGCAGAAACGGCCCTCAGCGAGGGGCTGTTAAGATCCTCCACCGGAATCTAGCATTCAAATCAAAAACTGTGAACTTCAGCGGGAGGGAAAAGCCCCTTCCCACCAGAACCAAGTCGCCCAAGGGCGGAGGGTAATACAAGGCAGACCTGATTGCCTCCAGTGTTGGTCAAACAAACCTCTGCTGCAGTCTATGGAGTTTTGGAGCCCTGTGCACTAGCCACCAAAGCGGCCCTCAGCGGGAGGCACAAGACACTGCCCGCTGGAATGACAAAATCGCAAGGCTGAACCAGCCAAAAATCAGCTGTAGCTGTAGGGCTCTATTTCAGCCTTGGCGAAAAAGGGCAAATTCTGAAATATTCGATGGAAAATAGCAAGAAGGAAAGGGAGAGCTGGAATGCACGTCTGTCCTGAAAGGACCGAATCAAAAAAGCAGGAAGACAGAGGAGGAGGCGTGTCTTTAAAGATTGCAGACTCGGTCCTATTGGATAGCAGGCGGAGCAATCCCATTCCTGGATGCTATATCCACCAGAATGGAGAACCATCAAACTAACAGTTACTTGGAAGGCTTTATACAGATTTACTACCATACCACTATGATTGTGATCACTGTTTCCTTCTTTCCAAATCAATATTTCTCATCAGTACCTTTTCTTTTTGCAAACTGCTAGTCAAATCCATGGATTTGAAGGATTGGGGGAAGAAATAACCTAGTAAGCGATTTCATTTTATTCTGAAGGAGGAGTGATTTTTGTTAGTCAATGACCTGCAGTGAGTCAGATGTTTGTGGGAACCAGACTAGCAATGGATACACAGTTACTAGCCAGTTTGGAGCCAGCAAGAACACTGATGAGCTATACAAGTTAAGGATGCTGGAACAGAAATACCAATGTAAACATAACCCCATACAAGAAGGCCTGGGAATATCAGCTCCAACATGGAAAAGGAGACACATAATGAATGTGTTCTGATTTCATTCAAAATTGCATTGTGAATGTTTGGGAAATGAATGGGTGCAAGGTTTGGAAACTTGCCCTCCATAAAAACTGATGGGAAGGACCTGACTTTTGGCTTGAAAACTGTTTCTCACAAAACACAGCAATCAGACTGGGATATTTTCATACCAATTACTATGTGTTAACCAATATATGAAGCCACTTGAAAAATCTTCAAGTATCTCAGATATGAGCCAAATCGTATGTGTTTATTGTATGAAAAAGTGGTCTTCTCAATTCAGATGCAAAATTAGAGATTTTCAAAAAGAGCACCGGCAAAGATTCAAATGGCTTTAGCATTCCTTTTAATTTGCAGCCTGCTTTATTTACTCCCGTTTTAAACTTTAAGCTGTTAACTGTGTCCTCGTATGACTTTTGGCTCCAGCAAAATTAACTCCAGAAGTGAAGGATATGCCTACTGAGATCACTTCCTGCTCATGTCTGTTTCTTGGCTGGGAAACTAGCTTCTCTTGTTTGCGCTGGAAAACATTTACAATGCAGAGACTGTCGTGTATTGGCAATGTTACTCTAGGACATGTACACAAATATAAATAGCCATTTGAATAATGTTAGGCTGTGGAATCAAGATGTAAGATAGTAAACCACAGAAGTGGTTAAAAAAGAAGAAGTTACAATTCATACATTGCTCCTTTCTCTCTCTTTTCAATGGTCAGTACTGTACTGTAATATAATCAGTATTTTTGGAGATTGTCCATATTCAGTGGAAAGGGACAATGGATTTGGGTACCCCTCTCTGATTTGAAAAAAAAAATGGACAAGCTGTATTCTAAAGTCATGGACTCCTAAACTTTGCAATCACTGATGCTCATGTTTCATGGAACAGAATTACTGTAAGTCTAGCAACTGCACTTCATTTTTAATATTTCCTATCCTATGTTTTTTGTGCATGTATTTTCTAGCACTTCTACTATTTGCTTATTACTCTTTCCCATTTGAAGAACCATGCAGCCTCGCCATACGAGAAAGTCTGCATATACAAATGTGCTACTTTGAGATAAATAATAAAAATATTTTGTGCTCTTGTTCTCACACACACACACACACACACGCACATTTTACCTGTGATGTAAAATGTTTTAATGATTCTTCTGCAGGATTGAGTAACAATGATAACTTTACTATTCTTACTGGGATAAGATATTATCAGAAGACACTAATTTATGACATAGATTATGCTACTTCTTCATCTAATCCAGTCAGTTTCACTTTTCTCAAACCTGATGCAATCCAGTTGTATTGAAGAATAGATTTCATAATGTAATGCTAGTCCATCTGTTCCTAAGCTAATTTGTATGAAACCTTGATGGAGAGCCTTTTTAATGTTCTAATGTTCAAGACATGTTGTTGAGAGCTCCATGGCTAATCCAGCTTGCTTAAATGAAATAATTACTGCTGTATTTTTAAAAGTCTAATTTTGGGATGAGTTTCTTAAAAATGGTGCTATGAATTAAAAAGCCATAGTTCTAGTATTTGGGCAGGAAGGGACTCAATCGCCATCATGAGTTGATGGGAGCATCTCCTACACTACAAAAGGAAGAAGTTCTTAAACCCTATTGCTTTGGTCTTCATTGACAAGTCAACAATGTCTACAGATTTTCTTTCCACGACTTTCTTTCCCATGAGATATGTACCACATTCCAATAGTGTGTGAGGAGCATGTTTGTGTGTATGCAAATCCTAACTGCATTCCATTCCAGTTGATAAACTGTGAAGGAGCAGGTGAAAACTGATTTGCCATTGGCCTCCTGGTGAGCTTCATAATTGCCCAAAGGCAATATACCATGTTGAAATTTAGCATCAAAACTGAATTTCAAATACTGTCTTTTAATCATTCTTGAATATTCATGCTTGCAAGTAATCTAGAGATATGTGAAACTGTTTCCAGTTTTTCTAAAAATAAGTTTTATCAGTAAGTAATTTTCCTTCTCTTGCAATTCACTTTTTCTCTCAAAATATACAAATCCTTATTTACATGCACTATATATATATATATATAGTGTTTTTTCCGAGATCACCTGGTATCTCAAATATGGGAGGGAGCATACTGCTTCCTTTTGTCTTTCAGCCCCACTCCAGGGGCCCTCAGACAGTCGCATTTACGACAAAACATTTATACTACCATATAATTTTTTGCTGATAAATAAATAAATAGTATAGATCTATTTCAAGCTATTTAGCTTTCATCAGCTAGCCATCTCCTTCTGGGATTCAAACCTGGGCTGCTTGCCTGTTAGGCAGTTGCTTTAACCTCTAAGCCACAGGCTCTCCTCCTTTATCAGCTGAACCAGGGGAAAGGATTAAGTGTTTTTTCCGAGATCACCTGGTATCCCAAATATGGGAGGGAGCATTCTGCTTCCTTTTGCCTTTCAGCCTTTCATATCTATACTAGTCTCCCTTTATTTATTTATCAGCAAAAATTCATATTATATATAAATATATATACTATAGAATTGTGTCAATATAATATATTGACACAAGAGCCAGTTTATTCTAGTAATTAAGGCACCAGGCTAAAAACTGTGAGATTGTGTGTTCTAGTCCTGCCTTAATAATGAAAGCTGGCTGGGTGACCCTCTCTTTTAGTCTAGGAAGATAAAGGTAAAGGTTCCCCTTGCACATGTGTGCTAGTTGTTCCCGACTCTAGGGAGCGGTGCTCATCTCCATTTCAAAGCCAAAGAGCCAGCGCTGTCTAAATACATCTCCGTGGTTATGCGGCCGCCATGACTAAACGCCGAAGGCTCACGGAACCCTGTTACCTTCTCACCAAATGTGGTCCCTATTTTTCTACTTGCCTTTTTACATGATTTTGAACAGCTAGGTTGGCAGAAGCTGGGACAAGTAATGGGAGATCATTCCGTTATGCAGCGCTAGGGATTCAAACCGACAAACTGTCAACCTTTCTGATTGACAAGCTCAGCCACTGAGTCACTGCATCCCTACAATCTAGGAAGGAGACAATAGCAAATTACATCTTAAAAAAATGTGCCAAGAAAACTACAACAACTGGTCATTATTTTTCACCCCAACTTACCTCAAAGGGTTGTTGTTGGGGAAAAAAATAGGAGGAAGGAGTATCAGTTATGTTATTAGGTATGCCTTAAGTTATTTATAAAAATAATAAAGGTGGGATAAAAATATTTACAAGGTTATGCTAGGTTAAAAACAACCACACAATGCCTTTGTTTGATATTTAAACATTTGCATGTAATTCTGAATGATATTATGTTTTGATTTTGCCTTAGAATGTACCATGATCAACTGTCATATAATAATCTATGATGATTTTAGAGTTACATATAAATCCAGACAGTTGTGGTTCAGTCAACAGTGTAGTAGTAACAGCAAATCATGAATCACCATAAACTGTAAACATAGTCTGTGTCTGATATACCAGTAATTAAGAGGCTCAGAACTACATCTCAAGATTCAAAGGATTAAAGAATAGTTTAGTTAATTTAGATTTTTACCAGGAGGTATGAATCACGTTGTTGCAGACTGGAATTTTCAGAGATTGAATTCCTCATATATCTGATTTCATTATAATCTTTAGAAGCACCTCTGCCACAACTATTCTGGTGTTGTTGTTTTTTCTTTGCTACTTCAAAGTCATGCTTCCTTCAACAAAGGTAGGCATATTAACAATTCTCCTATATGTATGGATTTCATTCCCATCATTTCTTGCCCATTTGGCCCCTGTCTGCTGCCCTTTCCTTCAAACTAAATGACTAGAGCACATCAATACCTGAAAATTAATGAATTGATCTGAAAAACAGCAAGCAAGCAACTGCCAAAGGAAGTTTCAAAAGATGGTCACCGTCCTAGAATATAATTTCAAGATACCTGGGTCCCCAGGATTGTCTGCAGTTAGAGCAGTTCAGAATGTCATCTTTTTGCCCACTTCCTAGGGATACCTTCTTTGACCACTGAATTTGTATTTTATGCAACACAGACAAAAACATGAGTGTATTTGTAATTGTGGCACACAGAACAACAAAGAAATATAATAAATTTTGCAACATAATTTCACACCAATATTTTGAAGGGGTTTTTATGCAATTGTCTTTGAGATAAATAGTTCTAAATCACCGTTACAGAAAAGAGAGACAGGAACAAAAAAGAGATCTCTTAATTTGAAAAATATTATCAGTGCATTTGCAGTTGATCTGACCCAGAGATGGGTTCCTACCGGTTTGGACCGGTTCTACCGAGTAGGTAGTAGGCCGCTGGTGATGTCACGAAGCCGGTTCTGTTGCTCCGTGGGCGCCGCCATCTTTTTTGGGGATTTTTTTTTTTAATTTTTCAGATTTTATTTTCTTCTGTGCATGTACAAAAGCCGAGTTTCCAGCACTGTGCATGCATCGCCATCTTGTTTTCGGCCTTTAAAAAAAAAATATTTCGGTGCTTTTTTCTACTGCGCATGCGCGCATGCATAAGGTGCGCCCACGCACTGCGGGAGGCAGCGAACCAGTGGTGAGGTAAGTTAGAAGCTACCCCTGCCATAGTTATAAGGGAACTACAGACATACTGGCCAACTAGCAAGGGATCCTAGAGATAGCAAATAAATGATTAGCAAGAAACCACCTGTATGCACCTATGCTTACAAAAAGAAACACAATGTTCTACTTAAATTACCACAATATGTACAGCTTCACATAGACGCTTCACTGCTAGGATCACTGTTGTACCATTGCTGAAGCTCCATAGCTACCTTAATTATAACATATGAAGAATACATTCTCCTAATTTTTCCTTTAAAGCATTTTCAAAAATGGAAACATGGAGTAAACGAAGCCAGCTACAAAGTCCGATCTTAACATGAGGAATATCTTTTCCTTTTCAAACACTGTTGTACGAAGTGCTGGATTTTGTACATTTTGCAAAGTTAGTACATATGTAGGACACTCTTCTAGAAAAAAAGGTGCCATAGGGCTCCTGCTGCAGGCAAATCTTAATTAAGTACATTTTAATTAATAAATTTGTGTGGGTTAAGCCAGTGTGCTTTTCCCCCCCTCATTACCTCCTCTTCATTTTCAATATGCTAGGGGCAGTACAAGAAACATAACTGACTTTATACAATAATTACAATCAATGTACATACACTTGATAAAGTATAGTCCTCTGGATTGGGACATCTTTTAATCAGCTTCCTTAAAAGCTTTATCCACTAGTGTTAATGGATTAATCTATACAAGCTATGCAACTAGCAGATGTTAATAGCCAGACAGATGTTGGCATCTGTCCCAAATACTGTTCTAGGCAACTACAACTAAAACAGCAAAATATCTCAAGTTTACTCTCCCTAAATACTACAACTATCCTATATTAAAACCTGCTTTACTGTACTTGTTATAGGAAAATCATAACAAAGTAATACTGCCTCTGATTGGAATGTTATTAGATACCTTGATGAATAGGTATGATCTGGAAGATCAGGACTCAAATTTCATATATTTGCTACTCCACCTGTAAACTGAGGCATCAATTTACAGCTGAATCAATTGCAGTTATGTTGTGTTACGTAGATATTAAGATCTCTTGATCACTGGCTTTTATTATGTAAATTATGGATGTTTTGTGTATTTCAGACATTGAGTACTGCAAATGAAGATATTATCTAGCTATTCCTGCTTCCCTTCCTGTATATTTGTAGAGGAATTGATTGCTTGTCCACTTGTAGGGCATCATGATTTGTATAGCCAACACAACTTTGCTCATCTGACTTGGAAATTCAACTCTAGTACAATGTCATTGTACAAGTCTTAAAATTTTAAGAACAAGAAGTTGAAGGCAATAATAAATAAAATGTCCATATTCAGTTACCTGAGATATCCTCTATACTCAAGGAGAGTATATATTTTAAAAATAATACCAGTAGTTCTGAATCTCACTAGCTTGGTGTTTCCACTAGTCCCCAAGCATTTGTCTAATGCTCTTTTTTGGTTGCTTATTATACTATGATCCACATGTTCAATTAATATAAAAAACCTAATATTGTCAAACACTAGAGGACATTGCTAATCACTTATAGTTAGACTGTAATCTGGGTTGTGTGTACGTTATGCTCAATTTCAACTCCATTACCACATTCCAAATTACACAATTAAACCAAAATGCATTTTCCCCAATTTGCATACTTCATTCAGCAGGCAATGCCACATACATCCTATCTTATCTTTCCAGTCATTAGCTTTTTTTCAATAAAATATAGATTTCTAGGAAGCTGAGTTATGTAAGATTTTTATTTATTTCATTTAATGGCTGTATATGTCTGTCAGTCTCAAACAAATAACTCTGAGCAGCTAACAAAACAAATGAATAAAATAACAGAAGATGCGCTGTTTGTATTTGTGTATGCATACATCTAAGTGTAAATTAAAATAATAGAAAACATCTTGAGAAACACAAACAGCTTCCCAACAGGGCCAATATTTAATTCATTTATCATGTATATAAAAGCCAACATTCTGCAAACTAGCATTCTGGATAATAGTTTAGAGTACAGTTCCCAGAATCACTAGTCAGCCTAGCTCAGTGGTTCTTAACCTGGGTTCGATCGAACCCCAGGGGTTCGGTGAGTCAGTCTCGGGGGTTCGGCGGAGGTCAAGA
>JANHFT010009681.1:207892-219049 GCA_032467955.1 Pseudoxenodon macrops
GAATAACAGAGTTGGAAGGGACCTTGGAGGTCTTCTAGTCCAACCCCCTGTTTAGGCAGGAAACCCTACACCACTTCCGATAAATGGTTATCTAACATCTTCTTAAAAACTTCCTGTGTTGGAGCATTCACAGCTTCTGGAGGCAGGCTGTTCCACTGATTAATTGTTCCACTGATTAATTGTTCTAATAATGAGGTCTTTGTGTAGAACTGAGAAGTAGAAGAGATGTGGTTGATAAATCAGTGAATGGGAATAAAAAATAAAGGGCAGGAGATGCAAAAACCTGAAAATATGTAGATGTCTTTGAATGTTGGTCATCACTTGAATAAGGTTTACACATATATGTGTGTGTCACATGCACATATCTCCTGAGTTGGGGAGAAAAATCCATAGAACTGGTTTCAACTGGCTTTAATCATTCTAGGCTGTCCAACTGAAAGAGTCGCTGGGAGTTGAGCAGCATATCAATTAAAATAATAATAATGATTGAAAAACCGAGAGAAGATGTGCATGGCACAGGTTGTTGCCTATGTTAATATTACTTTTAGTGTGTTGGGAGGGAACTACAGCTCATCCAGGTCATTGTTCTCTTATGGTACTTTTGTGTATACAAAAAAAAATCATTCATATCAATCGCAATGAAGAAATTAACATTTTGAAGGATAAGCATCCTTCTAATGGCAAAAGGCTTGTGAATGCTTATAAATATTGATGCTATTTATATCTGCTATTTTTCCCTCTCTCTCTCCCCCCACCATTTTACTCTTATTTAAATCCATGGTTTTACAATGAATATTTCAATGTTCTGAAGGAAATAGTGCAGCTTTATTCTGAAAAGCATCCTGTTATTTTATTTGAATGAAAATCATTCTGAGAATAAGACTCTTCACTAAGGTAAGCATTCTTTTTTTTTTTTCATTTCAGGAAATAAAAGTAACCATTGCTTCTGTAAAGAGCCCTTATATTTGAAAATAACTTTCCTTATCTATAGTTAAAATGAATATTTTGTAGACTGTTATTTTGCGAGGGTCACCGCACGCTCTCTCAATCACTCTTTTTCTGAATTTGGAATTGGGTACTAGTTATGTTTTGTCTTTTCTTGATAGTGTTACTGGCTGTTGACAGTTAGGGTTTTTCTAAATCCGCTCTTTGCATGAGTAATTCAATACATACTCTGATCTCCCCAAATTAGTTTTCATAAAGTAGTTATTAACCATCTTCAAATTTGGAAGACCTTATTTTCGGTATCTTGCTTCCATTTAATGAAATGGAATGCTTTCATTTCATGCATCATTATTAGTCAATCCTGACTTAAAATAAATCCATGGAATACATAAAATCCAAACATTCCTTTTAAAAAACCAAACAAACTTCCAAAACATTAGGGTAGGTTGGAGCTGTGAGGAGTCTAGTTAAGCTTTGAGAAAATGGAACTGAAATGTCATGGATTTGTTGCATAAATAAAATATGTAATATTTTTTTGTCTGTATTTTGTCAAATAGGGGATTTTAAAAAAAAGAAACACCTGTTCTTTTGTTTAGTATGTGACTGCTTCTTAGAAAAACGTTTAGTTCCTAGTAAAATATATCCTACTAAGAACAGTCTCTATTGATTATGTCACTATCCAGAATTCACTGCTGTTTCTCTAGCTACAGTTTATACAAGAGACTAACCATTCATGCCACTATTTTCCTTTCTGTGGTTTCTTGACAAATGACTGGGATTACATTTTGTTCATTTTTTTAAAAAGGCATCTAGGGTTCTTCATCATGCTAACATAAGAGTGTGCAACAGAAGGCCTAAGGCCAATATCGGTTCTGAAATTCTTGACTGCGGTCCGAGAGCACATACATCCGAAATGCCACCGAACCTATTTCTGATTTTAAAAAAAGAAGGGAGAATTTCACAATAGGTGGAAACTAATCATATAAAGTTTTAACTGGCAGAGGGTTGCAGGAGGCCATTGCAGCTGGAAATGGAGCTCGGGAGCCCATTTTCACTAGTAGAGGCACTGCGGGCCAGTCCTTCACTGTTTCCAGAGTGGGCCAGATCTAAGCACCCCATGGGCCAGATGCGGCCTGCGGTCCTTCAGTTTGGCACCCCTGGTCTAGATAAAACTTATCAATGTCCCGGTCTTGCTTCTTACTGGAGTGTTGTGCTGATTGTGTTGTGCCACTCAAAGAACAATTATAGCTCTTGGCCTGAAAAAGGCAGTGAGCCCATGTGCTTTAAGAATTGTTGATGGATGCTATACAACTCCTCCTGCAATTTCTGAAACATCTTTTTCTCTTTAATGCACTGCACAACCCTAGTCTAGAGATAGCAAGTAGAACACTTTTTCCTTGTCCCTTTGCTTTTGTTCTGTTTTCCTCTGATTGAAATGTGTGTTTGTTCATCTAATTACAAAACTCAGTGAATACATCAGAAGATTCAAACAAAAATACATCAATTTCTCTTTACGTCTATTTATTTCCATGTGCTTTTCTAGATGACGGTGGACCTCAAAGTCCACTAGTTTACATGCTGGGCAGGGATGACTGAAACTGGAATGCATGCAAGATCACATGTTGTTTATTTAGTCCATGAAAATGTATCCTCAGGTGCAACTTTTGGTTTTGAGATGGCTAATTTGCCTATCTTTTGATAGAAAAAAATGATTTTCATTGAACGATAGGAGAAGGACCAAGAATGACATGTTTAATAAGCTGATTAAAACCCCATTAATCAGGAATCAAACCATTATTGTTGTCAGATTACAAGCCTCTCTGTGCATAAAAAACGAGACATGGATTTTGAAAAAAACAAAAATTCTGTTTCAATATAAGCTGCTCTAGCGAAACAATCCGCTTCTTCATGGCAAGTAAAAAAATGGCAAACAAATGAATAGATTTTTTGTGGAAAACCCTGGAAAGCATTGAGTTTTGCTAGCTGAGTGAAAGGCTGTCGTACAAAGAAAGTCTTGTCAAGTGAAAGATGAAGAGAAAATATTGTGGTTGGTTTTTCTGCAGGATAAGAAAATGAATGGTACCAACAAAGATTTCCTAAAATAAAAATTAAACAGGATGTTAAAGAAGTCCAAAAATTAGATTTGTTCATGTAAATTCTGCTGCATGCTCAAGAAGAACATCACCAAAAAAATCCCAGATTCTACCTACCTTTATAATTTAATGTCTTCCATCAGACTGTGCCATTCAGGCCAGTTAATAGGAATCATGGCATTTGTAGTTTAACATACATGGAGAGCATCCGTTTGCTTAACTATATTAAAACTGCTGTATTATTCATTTAGGCATCCACTTCCAAATACTTATTGTATTGAAAACAGAAAGAATCGAGAGGAAAGAGCTGTGATGTGCACCAAAGAGCTGCTGTAATGAATCTTGTTTAAGTGGATGGTTTAATAGAGCTTCCATACTAAGGGGCAGTCTATCAAAAATCTAAAGGATTTTTATTCTTTTTTTTTTTGGCTTTTTTAAGAGCTGGATCCTTCAGTGTTGAAACTTCTCTACAAGTGAGCATTGTGATTTAGTGCCCAGCATCATTAAGCTATGCAATATTTTATTTGGGTAGAATTTTTTCTATGAATACATTTTAATGGCTTGGATTGCTGTATGAGAAATGATGTCTGAGCTTAAACAGCTCAGGAGAGAATGTCTCTGCTTTTTCGCTGTCCTTAAACTCAGCATCATCCAGAGGTGGGTTCCTACCTGTTCGGACCGGTTCTACCGAATAGGTAGTAGGCCACTGGTGACATCACGGAGCCGGTTCTGTTGCTCTGTGGGTGCCAACATCTTTTTTTGGGAAAAAAAATTTTTGGGGAAAATTTTTTGGATTTTTTCTTCTTCTGTGCATGCATAGAAACCGAGTTTCTGGCACTGTGCATGCATCACCATCTTGTTTTTGGCCTTTTTTTAATTTTTGGGGAAATTGTTTTTTCTGGATTTTTTTTCTTTCTTCTGCACATGCACAGAAGCCGAATTTCCGGCACTGTGTATGTGTCGCCATCTTTTTTTCGGCCTTCTTTTTTTGAGGGGGAATTTTTCGGGGCTTTTTTCTACTGCGCACCCACACGGGGCAGGAGGCAGCGAACCGCCGGCAAGGTAAATTACAACCCACCCCTGGCATCATCTAACAATAGTTTGGCATGAAGAAAAGGGTATCGCACCTAAGCAGAAAGTAGAAGGAGCTGACTCTAGACGCAGTAGAGTTCACACACACGCACAAACACACACACACACACACACACACACAGAGCTTATAACACAACTGATTTTGACTGGAAGTTGACCAAGAGCTGCATAGGTGAGCCTTGCTTAGTCAGGGAGCTTTAATGGAGCTTTTATATCAAAATGCAGGCTGCCTATGAAGAGCTTTGCCTCCAGGTTTCAATCCCAGTCTTTGTTTGCCCAATCTCATGGACCTTTCTATTTTTTACTAGACGGCTACCCTGAAGACACTGGACGATGTTTCTGAGGTACCAACATTTCTGGGATTTCCTTTCTGGTGTTGCATGGATGGAAAAATGTTCTCCCAAAGTAATAGCATCATCTCTTATGTTTCCTTTCAGGTGGAGAAGAAGTTGCTGGAGGAGACCTTTGGACTTATGCTCAGAAGCCTTCTTCGGCAGTCTCCCACCACAGAGCAGTTCATTTTTATTCTGAAGGTAAGGGAAATCCTAGAAATCCTTGGGCAGTGAGATTCTTGATTCTCAGAAATGAGGAAACATGTCTTTTCTTTCTCAATTCCACAACACTTGGACCCGCAGGGGAAACTGTTCTTGCTGGCGCTGAACCAGCTCCTCTACTGTGGAAACCATCATCCCAGGATCGATGTACATAGCAAAACTAAATTAACATGAATTGTAGCCTTTGAGTTCCCCACAGCTCCTGGGACCCCACTCTCAAATAATCTCCCTTATGGAGCCAGAGAGAGTGCAGGGGGCATGATGGTCTTTTTCCTCTCATTCCACTTGAGGAATTTCTGGGAAGGTTGTCTTGCTAGTAATTAATCTTTCTCTATCTTACAGCTCGATGTAGTCTAACAGGTTTTCCCAGATGTTCTCAGGGAAATCTTTGCAGGCTGCAACAACCTATGAAAACATCAAGGAAGGTAAGTTTATTGAAAACATTAAGGGGAGGGGGGGGTTACTTCTTACCTGTCCTCTTAGTTACGACAGTCACACCAACCGTACACTAATGTAATCACATTTTGGGTAGTTGGTAAGAAGCTCAAATTTACAACCCTTTGCAACAGCCAATGGTTACATGATTGCAGTTTGAGATATTTTCATTGTTTTAAGACAATTTTTTAAAAAATGGGACAAAACAGCCACTGCATAATCTGCATTTGGATTTACCGCCATGAGATTCACTTAACAACTGTTGCAAAAATGATTGTAAAATCAAATTCAGTCATGTGGTGATTTGATTTAAAACTGTAAAGACTGATCATGTACTCCCTTGTTGTCATAAGTTGAGGACAACTCCCATAGATGGGAAATCTGTATATGTTTTCCACTTGTGTAGCAAACAGATCAATTTTCAATATCTCTTCCTTTCAATTTTTCTCACCTTTTATTTCCATGCAGGTGACCCAGTAGAGGATCTGTGATTTCCCATCCTCTGTCGTTGATCCACCTATATTCAAGGATGGATGAGGATAAGTTCCACTCTATCTCAGGAAATGGCCCTTTGTTTCTTCTATTAATTGTATAATTTATATATAGCAGTTAAATTTGATCTGTTATAACTTCTGACTGTACAACTGTTGTTGTATGTGTTTCTAGATCACTGGAAGGACAGAACTCCCTACTGCTGAAGTTCCCCTTGGAGTTTGGAAGATGGCACTGGGGCTGCATATGTGGTGGAGTCCCCTTATTTCCCTCAGGCTTGGCCCACAGAGGCCTCTGCCACCCTATCCCCTTATTTCCCTCAGGCTTGGCCCACAGAGGCCTCTGCCACCCTATCCCCTTATGCCTCCTCTCCCCAGCCCCCGGCTTCCCTTCTGCTTCCTCACCTTCCCACTTTTTTTCCCCAGCAAGCCCCTCCTTCCTTCTCTTGCACTCCTTGTGTCTCCTCCCCTTCCTGCCAAAACCTCATTTTATTCCCTTCTCCACCCTGCTACATATATAATAGTTGAATTTGATCTGTTATAACTTCTTACTTTATAACAAATGTTGGTATTTGTGTTTCTAGATCGTTAGAAAGCCAGAACTGCCTACTGCTTAAGTTCTCCTTGGAGTTTGGAAGATGGCACTGGGGCTTCATATGTTGTGAAGCAGACACCAGCCATAATCGTTTTTAATATGCTGCAGCAGGTTGGTAGTATGGAGGGTTGGACTAAGAGATGGTTGAGTTTCTGCAAATGTGGTTTTTTTTTTCTATCAAGCATATGCTTGATTCTATTTTCTTCCCTGTGATTTGTCTCTTCTTAGACTGTGTAGCAGCTGGGACACAATTCCATGCAGTGCCTGTAACTTATCTGCTTGCTTGGACCATCACCCGGCTGGATCAACATCTCCTCAGGATAGAAGAACAACGAAATGCAGATGGATGGACTTCAGTTTTTAATGTGTTTATCTTGTATCTATAGGACACTTATATGTCTCCAGCTATATGCCACCATTTAAGGCAAACACAAGGTGAAGAAGACAGAAGTTTAGTCAAAGGTGCTACCTTCAGACTTCCATTAATGTAGCCTTATAATAAGGTCAAATTAGCACATTTGGTCATATTTCCTGTCTGGTTTCCTTTGAAGGCCTGACACAATGTCTGCAGGTTGTTGGAGCAGTGTGTGTATATTTGTGTGGCCTCCCAGGTAAACATACAGGAAACGTGACTAAAGGTGCTAATTCTACCTTAAGGCTATATTAACGGAACCTTGATTGAATTTCTATCTTCTTTATCTTATATTTCCTTAAATGAGTGACATGTACAGAATGTATGTTTATGTACCTATATGTTTATGTATTTAGTTTGCTTGTCATATTCTGTTTTTAATTGTATAATTGTTTTATCGTTGTTTGCTACCCATTGGGCCCCTGTACAAATTGGATAAATAAATAACTTTACTTTGAATATTTTTTCCTTCACTTGTTTTCCTAAAGAAACTGTGCTCTTTTCTTTATTTAAAAAAAAATCTGTATTTGTTTGGTTATCTGATTTCCAAATGTAAATAAAGGTACATTATAAGTCTGTCTTTTGTAGAAAATTCTTTATTGCATCCATCTAGGGCAGCTTCTGTCCATCAAAACTTTGAGTATAACTGAACTGAAGTTTTAAACAGTCAGGGGAAACAAGTTCATGGACTCAATGAGAACTAGGAATGGTGATAAACCTAATCTTTTTTTTTAAGTAGAAGTCTTAATAAACGTAAGGAATGTTTTTCTTACGAATTTATAAAGTGTATACATTTATACACTTGTTTGTTTGTTTGTTTGAAAAGCTTCAAACAATCTGAGATGGTGCAGTGGTTAGAATGCAGTAAGGCAGGCAACTTCTGCTGACTGTCGGCTGACTGAAATTTGGCTGTTCAAATCTCACCAGGCTCAAGGTTGACTCAGCCTTCCATCCTTCTGAGGTGGGTAAAATGAGGACCCAGATTGTTGGAGGCAAAGCGGTATATAAGTCTAAGTGCTCTTGCTATTCATATGGTATATATTTAGGAGAAGATCAGAGCTCCAATTCAAGTTAACAGTATGGGGAAGTCAGATTCATTTAACAACCGTGTTACTAACTTAACAACTGCAGTGATTCATTTAACAACGGTGGCAAGAAAGGTCATAAAATGGGGCACAACTCACATTTTGGGATCAGTTGTGGTCATAATTCCAGGATCACCTGTATTAGCAGTCAATCACCAACTGATGGATTAGGAAAGGATATATACCCCATTGTAACATTATGTTTTTAGAGAACTCCCAACTTAATTAAAATAACTGAATTCCATTAAGTACTAAGAATATGAAAGATGATACCCATAATTCTGCTATAAGTTTGTAATAAGCATTTTCTTGTCTATGTTTCTATCATTGTGATAATTCCTGAATTTTATTTGCATACTTACACAAAATTGCTGGTGCATTTTCAGCACATAGAAATACAATATTTTGTATGATCATCTAGATTTTTCTGGTTTTGATTAAAGCTTCCAAATCAAAACCATAAAAATCTAGATGATCATTAAATGGAAGCAAAATGAGACAGTAATTCTCTTTCACAGCAAAATAGGAGTTGATAGGGTTTTTATTATATATGTTGTGTGTGTTTGTATAGCATTCGTAAATATCTTAATTCACTTTCAAAAATTAACAAGGTATAATGTAACATAATTCTCAAAAAGCTGTTTCCTGAAAAGTCATATAACACCAACTTGTGTTTTAGACTAGGTTTTTTTTGCAAAATTCATTGGACAATTTTCCTTAATTTTGAAGTAATTGGGAGAAAAGTGATTATGACTAGATTCTTTGTTCATTTCAATAATAAACAAAGTGATATATTTTCATTTAAACTATATTCCTCTCCTACCTACCTCTCTCATACTAATACACTCATATCAATTGAAACTATAAATTCAGTTTGAACTGCGAGTTGGCAAACAGGCAGTAGAACTTAGAAATGATCAGATTGATCTTAATTGGGGAAAATGTAAACCTCATTTCAGAAATAGTCTTTAAATAAAATACTAATTAAAGAAACAAATAAATACTAAATAAACTAATTTCATTTCAGCTTTGGTCCATCCCTTATCTATTTCTTTTCCATATGATTGGACAAAATTGTCAGGAAAATGACATTTTAGAATCAGGACATCTACCGCTTCCAAATTTAGTCAAATGGGTTGTAGGATTAATGCAATCAAAGAAGGATATTATGTAATTTAATAGTACACCAATTTTACCACAATAGGCAAATTATTTTTTCCAAATAAGTTGATACTGAGCCAGATACAGATATATGATAGAAATGGGTGATACTACCCCTTTATTTTAAGGGCATTTTATTTTAAGGGCATTCATTTTCATAGTAGGAAGGAATATTTTGACATTCTTAGACTGTGCATTTTGTTAATAAAGCTGAAATTTCAGCTTCCAAACCGAGAGTAAAGCCCATAAAACAATGGATTGTGATAACACGAATGCAAGAAAAGACGAAATAAAGTAGTCGCGCTATCATATATACTTGAGGATCATCAGAATGAAATGCTTCTACTTTTGACAGTGATTTTTATCAATCCAAACACCTTCTAAGATAACCTACTTTAATTCAGTTCTTAAGGTATAGTGTTTCAGTGCTAGAAAATACTGCCTCTTAACATTCATTTGTGTTGCTTGGATCCTTACAGTTATGAGGGCTCCAAAAGATTGTATAATTTGATTCGAACAAGTGAAAGTATCAACTTTGAAATCAACGTGTATTTCATCTCTCCCAGTACTTTCGGCATTTCCTTTTCCAGAAACACTATATATGGAACATCTTCTAAAATCTATGTTTACAACTGCTGTTAGCACAAGACTCCAGGGCAATCAGGTAATATGACAGGTTTGAATGTTCACACTTTTATCTTTCCACATTTTCTGATAAGATGAAATAAAATGCCTTGAAATTTGCCCAATATTTCAACATTGCGGCTAATCCAATCAAACTCCATAAACTGTTTTAATCATAGACCAGCATCAGGTAGCAACCAGTAACTTTAAAAATCTAGATCAAATTCGATTTCATTGAGGGCCCCATCAAGGCTCTGTTTGACCTCAGGGGGCTGGTAGAGGCAGGGGGGGGCAGGCATGGTCAGCTCAATGTCACTCATGTCAGCCCCATTTTCAGCCACAACAGCCTCCTGCAGCCTGTGCCAGCCAAAACAAAACTTGGAGGGGTGCATGCAGCCACCCGTAAGCCACATTTTCAGCTGTAATGGTCTCCTGCAGCCATCTGCCAGAGAAAATGGAGCTCGGGGGACATGGTCACCCCAAGCACTGTTTTCACTGGCAGAGGTCTGCAGGAGGCAGTTGTAGCTGAAAATGCAGCCTTTTTGCTGGCAGAGGCACTGTGGGTTTGTCCTTTGCTGTTTTCAGGGTGACCCCACGGACCAGATCTAAGCACCCATAGGCCGGATGAGGCCTGTTGACACCCCTGATCTAGATGATAAAATATAGCAAAAGAAAGAGAGAGAGAGAGAGAGTGAGAGAGAGCACTAAAGTATTAGCACTACTATCTCTAATATCAGCAATTACTAAACATTAATATTAAAACTATATAGAAGAAAGATGATTCAACATAGAATATAAAATGGTGTAAACATGAATAAATGCATGAAATAACAACTGAAAAAAAGAAGACAGTTATGATTATAATAAGCAATCTGAGCTGTAAAAAACATAAAACTTAGCATTATGAGCACAGAACTATGAAAATTATAGCTGAGCTTAGCTTAAAGATTAACTATATATCATAGATGGAATGGAAAGCAAACTCAGCATTTCTGCTTTCAGCCAGTTTCCTGCTTTAATAGTACTACTTCTTCAGCTTTTCTCTGAATTGCATCAACCAGTTTAAATGTCTGTTTACAAGTGCATAATGGGAGAATAAAGACTGCAGCCATATAACTAACATTTTGTTGTTTCATTGCCAGATTTATATCCCAGGTCTCCAATCTGAATACCCATCATAACATCTTCTCCTCTACTTTTCCCCATTACAACAACTCCATGAGATAGTTTGGGAGGAGAGATAGTGACTGGCTTATTTTTTTATGAACTTTTATGCTTGTGCCTGAACTGCTCAGGTCCTGCTTAGTTCAAAACCCTCATTTCACAAAATGTTCTTACAATTTATGTATAACCAACCTGTTTTTATTACTCTTCAGGCAAGCAAGTGCTTTGGGCAATAAAATCCAGGGAATCCTATTGTTGTATATTTATTATATTCTGCCTATTTTATTCAGAACTACTGCAGGAATTGGCTATATCTAATCTAGCGGAGGGACGCAGTGGCTTAGTGGCTAAGACACTGAGCTTGTTGATCAGAAGGTCGGAAGTTCAGCGGTTCAAATCCCTAGCACCGCATAACGGAGTGAGCTCCCATTACTTGTCCCAGCTTCTGCCAACCTAGCAGTTCAAAAGCACATAAAAATGCAAGTAGAAAAATAGGGACCACCTTT
>JANHFT010009681.1:226993-239298 GCA_032467955.1 Pseudoxenodon macrops
ATAGAATAGAATAGAGTTCTTTATTGGCCAAGTGTGATTGGACACACAAGGAATTTGTCTTTGGTGCATGTGCTCTCTGTGTGCATAAAAATACAAGATTGTAAATATGAAAACCGGTCCTAAGTCCCTTTTCTCAATGCTGTTTTAACGTCAAATAGTTCCTAAAGGAATGGTAATTAAGTCAAGGATTGCCTGTAGATAAATTTATCTGTAGCTAAAAGAGAAAAAAATGAGTAGCTGCAGAGGCACCTCCCTTCCCATATCAAGGAAACAAATTGGCATTATCTCATATTCTGTCAATCAATGCTTATCTCATTAGCCTCGGTGTAATGCCAGAAATTCTTAAATATGGTCTAGATAAATCATTAGGTGTGTGCACAGTAATACCTAACGCACTTCATTAAGTGCTTTTTGAAACATTCTCAGTTGTCTTTTTGATTAAGAAAATATTTTAAAATGTTTCTAAATGCCTGCAGAATATGTCTCGCAGGATAATTAAAAAGCAATTCAGCTGATTTGATTAATGAATTGGATGAGACAAGTTGTATTTTCCTTCCAATTCTCCTCTCAGTTCTCATAAAACCCAGGACATCCTTATATAATTGCACTTGCCCAGTGAGGTTGATTCATATGTCATTGTTTTGACCTCATCATGCCTTATTAGCGATGCTGCTAATTTGAACCCAACACGCTGGCTGTCTTAAAAGGCCAAAGGAGAATGTGCAGGACACAAATGTGCTCCTCCAACTTTATTGCTTCTTTTAAGTATTTGTCTTGCTCTGATTTGGAGGAATGACCAGTCTGGTTTCTGGATAAGCTTGGGAGACAATATACCACCGAGTCTTTCACTTACGTTTGGTTGCTTAGCAACCATTCTAAGTTACAATGGTCCCCTTAAAAGGGGCTTACAATCCAAATCCGAAATTTCCGATGGTCACTTCCCATTGCATGGTCATGTGACTATATTTTGTAACAGTTTTGCTGGCACTTCCAGTTTTTGGCAAAACCTCACCACAGCGAACAATCGGTTCGCTTAAGGACTGCAGGGTTCTTTTTTACAACCACCACATTCGCTTAATGATCGCCACGTTCTGTTAACAACCACCTCAAAAAAGGTAATAAGTTTACAACTTTACATTATGACTCTAATGGGCAGGCTTCTTTATGGTCGTAAGTCGAGGACTACCTATAATGATTTGAAACCTGGTTAAATTACCTATGTTAGAAGTACTAGCATATTTGCAAACTGAACATTAACCTAAGAGGAAAAGATAGAATCAGAGGTGGGTTCGTACCGGTTCTATAGAACCGGTAGTAACTCCGCGATGACGTCACAGAGCTGGTTCTGACGGTGTCTCCATGGGCACCGCCATCTTGGATTTTCTGCGTGCACATTCGAGCTGTGACCCAGAGCGAACCAGCAATAAGAAGATTCAGAACACACCTCTGAATAGAATGATTAGAATCAGAGGTGGGTTCCTACCGGTTCTATCCGGTAGGACTGGTAGTAACTTGACGATGATGTCATGGAGCCGGTCCCATCGGTGTCTCTGTGGGCGCCACCATCTTGGATTTTGCTTCTGTGCATAAGCTAGTTTTTGATTGCTGTGTGCGTGCACGCGCTTCACGCACACATACGCAGCGCAACCCTGAGTGAACCGGCAGCAAAAATATCCGGAACCCACCCGATTAGAATCCTATAAAGGTAAAGATTCCCCTTGCACATGTGCTAGTTATTCCTGATTCTAGACGGCGGTGCTCATCTGCATTTCAAAGCCAAAGAGCCAGCGCTGTCAGAAGATGTCTCCATGGTCATGTGGCCAGTCGAAGGCGCATGGAAAGCTATTACCATCCCACCAAAGTGGTCCCTATTTTTCTACTTGCATTTGTACGTGCTTTTGAACTGCTAGGTTGGCAGACGCTGGGACAAGTAACGGGAGCTCACTCCGTTATGCGGCACTAGGATTCGAACCACCGAACTGCCGACCTTTCTGATCGACAAGCTCAGCATCTTAGCCACTGAGCCACCATGTCCCTTCCTAAAATCATATATTGGGCTGTTAAATCACTTTCAAGCCCTGATTTCTTGAACAAATCACAATTGGTCATATTTACACATTGCACCAAACTATAAAGCGGTGGAATTACAAACCGCAGTGGTGTTTTTCACGCAATGCACTGAACCAAAATCACGTTATGGCTTAGCTTATATGGAATGTGTAAGTCTATCGCAGGCATCCCACTGGTCTGTATGAAATAGGATAACTATTAGAAAAAACACCCACTGGGTTGTAAAAGTTATCAGATGAGATTTTTCTACATTCCGGGTAAATAAAAAAGGACATTAGAGTAAAGGAATGATATACCCGGCTGCCGCCAGTTAGCTGATCTTTAGAATGGGTAATACTGAAACTTTGGAGCTTTCAGCAAATGTCACCAGGAGATAAACAATTTAAAATGTATAATGTCACCCGGTTCTACGGTTTCGAATTTCATTTGCTTGCATACACACACTCACACAAACAATATTGTGTACTTTCTATGTTTTCTTAAGGCATGAGTCATGATGAAAGAAGGTAGGAACGCCCCTTTAATGACAAACAGGTGAACTGTTGCCTCTCTTTTTGCTCAGGAAGAGCATTTATGAGTTTAATTAGTGTTTCCCATTCCAGGTCTTTTTCCAGATGTGTAAATACTTTAAGAAAAAGCAGAGCTCACCCCTGTTACGTGGCACTAGGGATTCGAATAGCTGAACTGCCGACCTTTCTGATCGACAAGCTCAGCGTCTTAGCCACTGAGCCACGGTGTCCACTTAATCATAGTTAACCACTAATCAGTGTTTCTGAACACACCTCTCCAATCATTTGAAGAGAAAGTGAGAAGCCACACACATGGGCATAATTGAATATATCTACCGTCTCACCATTTTAATGAGCAAACAGGCTCGTACAAATCCTGCTTTGGAAATTAATTAATAGCTAACACAAAGTGTAGGTATAGCTGAACCATTGTAGTAACTTCTCACATACAGCCTATACTTATCTGGGCGTATTTAAACTAAGATTTTTTTATTATTATTATTTTTTGCTTCACGCTTAGGATAATTGCACACAAATTTCCTCCAGTCATCATTTTACTTCTCCTTTTTCAAAATACGTGGCTGCAGTACTGTAATTGAACGTGATCCTGCTGTGTTCAAAAATATTTATGCTTTGGAGTTATTCACCAGGGGAAAATAGGAGCTAGGCAATGTTCTTACAAGCTCTCTGAATGGCCTTAAGTGGGATTACAAAACACTTAATTGCATGCCTCTTTGGAATAGCTCCCTGCCTATTATCATTCTTGCATATTAGTGGTTAAGAGTTATTTACTTATAAAAATGCCACTACCACCTTTTCAAAATTTGCTCAGGGAACACCAAGTAAAAAAAACATTACAATCATTACAAAGTCCTGGCAAATCCCAATCACTTCAGGAATTATGGTTTCCAAGTCAACAGAATCAAAGGAGGAACTAGATGTTAGTAGATACCGTGTCCTCATCACAAGCACTTTTAGGTAGAATCCTAGAACTGAATGAATGTAACTTTCATGGCTCATAAAGTTCATTGAATCGGTTGCACATATGAAATATGCAGAAGAAAAAAAGAAATCTCATGGTAGGATAAACAAACAAAAGGGGCAGGGGCTCGACTATCTCCGGAATATGCCGGAGGTTAAGGGCTAAATTTTACAGAGGTTCCAGCGCTTTGGGAGTCCGTCTGCTCAGTCCAGGACTCACCTGATAGCTGGTCACTCCCTTGGCTGAAGGCAGGGGTGAGAAGCGGGTTGTTCCCCAGGCCAGTGACGATGAGTGAGGCTTGTTGACGCTGCCCTATCAGAATTACCTCCTGGTAATCTGGCTTACCGCTATGTGGTGTTCAGTGGGTTCGAGCTAAAAGCTCTTCATGCTGGAATGATGTCAGCAGCTCTACCAGCCTAGGCTGGGAGCCTGCTGAGATAGAAATATCCAAGACGTTGAAGTGAAATGGCATCCAAGAATAGGGAGACCAAGGAAAGCATGCCTGTCCTAGCTTAGACTGAGTCAAAAGCTGGGGACTGTTGGTGAAGAAGGTATGTCCCCACAGCTCTGACAGACTCAGTCCTATCAGCTGGCAGATGAGCTCAACCCATTCCTGCATGCTATCTCCACCACAATGGAGAAAGGCTTAGCATTTCAAGGAAGGTTCTGAATTTTGATCTGCACATGCCTAATAATGAATCAGAAAGAGAAGTTTGCCATTTCAGAGGGCAGATGGAGGTTACCGTTTTTAAAAGTAGGCCTAAGGAACATGAAAAAAACAACAAATCAAATTATGATTACTTGATTTACTTATCATAGTCTCCCAAGCGAAAGATTCAAATTCAAGACAAATTATTTTATTACTTTATAAGTAATTCAAGGCGGGTGACCATATCTAATTCTCCTTCCATCTCCTATTTTCCCCAACAACAACTTTGTGAGGTGGACTGGGCTGCGAGAGAGTGACTGGTTCAAAGTCACCCCAGCTACCTTTCATGCCTAAGGGCAGGACTAGAACTCAAAGGGTTCCTGGTTTCTAAATCAGGACCTTAACCACTATATCAAACTGGAAATCAGTCCATCCATCCGTCCATCCATCCATGAATATAATTAACAAACAGTAGTGGCATTTCCGGGGTAGTTTAGTCATTACTTCCACTTCAGCTCACAGCACTTTGTCCTACAGCAGGGCTGTCAAACTCGTGACCACACCCATGCCCGGTTTAGTGAAGGGAAAAAAGTCATGATATGTCACATGACGACACCGTGACGATACGAGTTTGACACTCCTGTCCTACAAGATATACAATAGACCCAGACTACGTACTAATGAAAAGAAGCACCTACCTCTTCAAGAGCCACTAAATTCAAATTCAGACTTTGACTCATGCTGAAGACATGTCAACTGAATGCTTTTGGGTGTAGAAGCACTGATGATGTTACCTAGTTTGTTTAAAGAAATGACTGCAAGAGAAACCCAAGCTCACAGAGCACCAAGGATCCCACATTTTAACCCTGGGCTAAAAATAATGGCATATACGGAGTTGGGGATTCCCCCCCTAATTTCATTCCCAGGTAGGCTGGGCACAAAAATATATGATTTTGAATGGTCCAAAGTCCTCCAAAGTTTCTGAAGTTCATGTCCAATAGCTTGAATACTGCACTGATGCTGGTGTAAGATGCTGAGTTGTGAACCCTTCATAAGCATCTGCATTGTCATTGCCACCTCTTCTTTAATGATTCTCCAACTAAATCTGTGTAGATGAGAATGTTTTCCCCCCCCCCTGATATATCTGTGCTCATTCATAACACTAGTTCATAAAAAAGGTTGGCTTGATTGATGTTGGTTAAGGGCATGGCTGGCTAGGGAATTCTGGGAGCTGAAGTCTACATATCTGCAACACCGGAAGTTTTTAAGAAGATGTTGGATAACCATTTGTCTGGTGTAGGGTTTCCTGCCTAGGCAGGGGGTTGGACTAGAAGACCTCCAAGCTCCCTTCCTAACTCTGTTATTCTATTCTATTCTCTGTCTCCCAAGTCTCAGCTGATGTGGAAGGAATGGAGATTTTACAGTATCCTTCCCCTGCCATACCCACCAAGCCTCGCCCACCAATCATGCCATGCCACGTCCACCAAGCCACACCCACAGAACCGGTAGTAAAAAAAATTGAATCTCACCACTGTATGGTTGTTATCCCATTGACAAATCTCAGTGTGTTTAGCTTCTGTATTTTTAAACCAGCAAAGGTTGTTACACCTTTATCATCTTTGTAAGTCTATTCTCCCCCCCCACATTGTCTTAGATCATCATCCTATACATACTTGTCTGCCAATGAGCCCTACTGACTTTCAATCAAGCTGACATTTCATATACATAACTTTAGCAACTGAAGGAAAGTTTGTATGGAAATTTTAATTAAAGCTTATGGTGAGGGGAAAAAAACCTTCCTTTTTCAGCCACTTCTGCCTGATCACTTTGCAAATCTGCAGAGAATAATCATTGTCAGAATCCTTCATTTGGCTAATGAGCCATACAAGTGTGACTGACCCCCACAGGGCAAATATAACTTACTTTGTCATTCTTTTTGTCCTGTCTGCTATAGGACAAAAAAAAAGTCGCTAGCACTTTTTCACTGGACCAAAGCTTTACAATTCATTTGCTCCACAGAACGTCTAATCGTGTTCATGGAACTGTAATCTTACATGTCACTTTTTCAACAAGAGAGCAATCAGAACAATTTGTAACTTTTCACAGGGAGAGGAAAAGATAGAGACAGAAGGAAGCCACCATCAGACACATCCTATAAACACCAGGTGGCCGTTTGTACCAAAATGTGGTCTTTGTATTGAAAGCAATTTGGCAAACTGGGAGTAGACAAACTCTGGTAAGCAAAATTCTTTACAAGGGAAAGTATTTTTTTAAGACAGTAGAAGCTGAAGATTTGGTGGATTTTTAGGAACAAAAATCACTGGAAGAACTGGAAGAAGAGAATCAAATTGGGGTTCCAAATTTATTTAGGGCTACAAAAATCCAGATGACTATATGAGGGTAGCAAAGAGATACATATTTCTCTAATCCAGGGGTTGGCAACCTTAAACCAGGGGTGAAATCTAAATTTTTTCCCTACTGGTTCTGTGGGGGTGGCTTATTTTGCGGGCATGGCTTGGAGGTCAGGTGACTGGGTGGGTGTGCTGTTACCCTTTACACAGAACAGAAAAATCTTTTACACTTTTACACAACACAAAACAACACAACTGACTCAGACACCATGCAAAAGCAGTTGTACTGACTCACACACAATGCAAAAGCACACAAAATGGCACCAGCAACAGATTGAACAGATTGAACAGGTTTAACAGATTTGGAGAGAACCGGTTCTATGATGTCACCATCTGCTTGCAACCTACTCTATAGAACCGGTGCGAACCGGTAGGATTTCACCCCTGACGCACCGGCAACCCGAAGACCAAGCATCAACCAGCTGATCTTCAAGTTTCTGGGGCTCTGGCATGTATGCATGCACACATGCACACGCGTTCCAGTTTGGGCACTTGGTGCCGAAAAGGTTCGCCATCACTGCTTTACATGGTTTTTCTGTCTTTAACTAGTTGGGTAATTTCTCCTCGTAATTCTTCGTAGCTAGTTTGGTGTATTGGTTAACTAACCAGATTAGAAACAGAGAGAGAGAGAGAGAGTTCTAATCCTACCTTAGGCAGAAAGGTAGCCCTTAGGCCAGTCATTCTCTCTCAGCCCCAGGAAGAAGACAATGGTATATCACTTCTGAAATCTTGCCAAGACGTCTGCAGGGACTAGTCCAGGCAGTCAACCAGAGTCAACACTGACTTGAAGTGTTGACTCACAGAAACAGAAAAACAAACAAACACACTTATTTTTGAAACTGTCACGCTGTTCCATTTGTTTCCACAGCAATACACCTATGGCTTCTCATAGACATGTTTGTTTCAGTGAATGCAAATTCTAGTTTTGAAGAATGCAAATCCATTTCCTCTCCGTAAACGTATCCACGTTGTATTTTACATGGTACTAAATGTATTTTACATTGTAATAAACGAGTGCTTATCATTTATTTCAGAAGGAATAGAAGTACTGTACCGATTTGCATACGGGAAAGTCGTTTTTAGTATGTTATATTGTTTGCAATTCCAACATGTTATATTGCTTGCAATTCCAACAGTTATTAATATTCTCATTTTACCAATGAATAAAGAGGAACTGTTGGTAACCAAAGCTGTTTAGTTAATTTCAGTGACCACATAAAATATAGCCCATGATAGAAGTTTGTGGACCCCTCCTGCACATTATACACTAGAAGACAAAATAGAAGTATCATTAAATGACTATATGATCCTTATAAAATATAAAATATACTCGTTTATATAAAAAGAGAAATCTATATTTGTTTATATGGTTTAAAAATGACATTATAAGTGTGCAATCTGAAGCCAGAAGGCCAAGTGTGATTGCACTTTCACTGTGATTGCAGTTTCTGAAGCCTGTTTGTAATTTCCACCAAGCTGAAAGTGTTGGATATGGCAAAATGGAACAATTATTAAATATAGAAGAGTGATCATGTAGTTGTGCATTTTAAAACTTTGTTGTAGTTATATTTAATTTAAATTAATTAAATTGAGTCCATGCTCGGATTTGTAGCTCTTGGCATTCAGACTCCAAAGGTGGCTTCTGGATGGGGTAAAAAAGATAATTCATTACATATATACTGCATTACAGTCAGGGGTGGGTTCTAACTTACCTCGCTGCCGGTTCGCTGCCTCCTGCGCCGCATGGGCGTGACTCGTGTACGTGGGCACTTCGCCCCAAAAAAAGCCCAAAAACAAGATGGTGATACATGCGCAGTGCCAGAAACTCGGCTTCTGCGCATGCACAGAAGAAAAAAAAACTGAAAAAAATTCAAAAAAACCTCTCCCCCAAAAAGAAAATCCACAAAAAAGATGGCAGCATCCACTGACCAGAACCGGTTCCATGATGTCACCAGCAGCTTACTACCTACTGTATAGAACTGGTAGGAACCCACCTCTGATTACAGTATTTAAATAATACAGACATTTTTGAATTGGTCATGATTATTTTTGTGCTAACAATAATGTAATGTAAATGTAATTTTTATCTCCCTGAAGAATAATATCTTGAAAACTTGTTGAACCATTAAGTGTTTGTACAGCTTACCGATAATGAGCACACAACTTTGCTGTACTAACTTTTAGATCACAACTTTTTTATTTTGTCATTTTTACAATAGTGGGTTAAGGAAACAATGGCATGAATATAAACTTACAAAGGAAGTCTCTGTTCTGTGGGCCAACATCTCATTAAGAATAATAGTTATATAAGAATTTATTTTGACCTTCTCATATCATATGGCTGGTCTTTTCCTAAATCCCTAATCCAAGAAGGTCTCAAAATAAAATATAATGGGAGATGGTCAGATGGAATTAAGGATTCGTGGGATCTTGGGCCCACTGCACTGCTATCTAACATTGATACAATCAGGGTCCTAAAGTGTTCTAAAGAATAGGATTGCTCAATTCATCACAGAGCAAGTTAGGAATGACCAAAACTGAAATGATTTAATGCTGATTTAGGGATGCTGATTTGGGTCAAATATTGAAGTTGGTTTGTCTAATGCAGGGGTCAGCAACCTTAAACACTCAAAGAGGCACAAAGGTCCTAACCAGAAGCCCCCCGTTCAATTCGATTCTGGCGCTGACCGGAAGTCAGTGTTCCCACCATAGAGTCTCCTCCTAGCATGGCACCCTTTTTCCTCGACCTGTCCTAACCAAAAGCCCTATCAATTGTGGAGCCGACCGGCGACAGGGAGCTGCAGTAGAGGGATGAAAGAGCCACATGCAGCTCCAGAGCCGCAGGTTGCTGACCCCTGGTCTAATGCAATGTATTGAGCTAAGATTCCAAATAAGGTTAAACTAATTTCCTAGATCACATCAAATGTTTCCTGTCTGTTTCTTCTACCATCTAATTTCCCTTTTTGTCTTGATAGTACACTACAAACTGGAACATGCTGAAGAACAGATACAAACACTTTCAAAAGAGTCAGCTGGAAATTATCCCTACATGTGGTTTGCTTAACTGATGATTAAAGCAGGGGTGTACAGGCATGTTTACTAATACAATTAGAGGGTGTCTCCTCTTCCAAGGAGGACACTAGCATTACAAAGTTTTAAAAGGTGAGAGAAAAAGTTTCGATTGAATTTTAGGGAAGAGAAAGGAAGGGGAGGGCTGGGCAGTGCAGGAGAAAAGAAAGAAAGAAAAAGGAAGGAAAGAAAGAAAGAAAGAAAGAAAGAAAGAAAGAAGGGTTGAGGAAGGGAGGAAAAGAAAGAAAAGACAAAAAAAAGAAATCAGATGTCATGACGAGAGATTTGTCTCTATAGTTAGGGGGATTTTAAAGGTTGATTTAAGCTTCTTAAGAACATGCCTTTCAGGATTACAAATATGCTGGCAGGAAAACACTCTCTGTGATGTAATAAGTGACTGCCATTCTTCAAGTGATTGAGGATATTCCAAACTTAACAATAAAACCCTAGCTAACATGGACTTATTTTGGCTATGAGTAGAGAACACGCTTAATCCAAATTTGGCTGTCATTATTCCCAGATTTAAAAAGTGGCTTTCTTTCTTTTCTTACATGCCTTTTCAACAAGGCAGAAATAGTAAGGAGCAGAAACATAGAGGAGACTATAGATATGTGGTACAGTGCCCCCAATGTCTCTTTAATGTTAGGGACAGAGGTGAGTTCCTACCTGTTCTATCCAATTCTATAGAGTAAATAGTAACTCCGCGATGACATCACGGAGCAGGTTCCTTTGGTGGCTCCATGGGCGCTGCCATTTTGGATTTTGCTTACTGCGTGCACGCGCTTCGCGCTCGTGCTCGAGGCACGACCATGAGCAAACCGGCAGTAAGAAGATTCAGAACCCACCTCTGGTTAGGGAGTGTGCAGTGGCAAGAGATATTATGCCACTTAAAGCTAATCAATACATTCATGGGTTAGCTTTTAAAGCTGGGCTTTGAGATAACCGCTAATGTTCTCAACTGTATGTTGAATTGGAACTCTTTGATACATTTCTCTTACCTATCTCAAGTTTATAAACAAAATTCAGGAGTGGAATACCATTTCCTTGCAGAATTGAGCTCTTTGTTCCAACGCATGGCCATGATTTCCAATGAAAAACAGTATTAAGTGGAGAGAATTAGATTTCAGCAAAGGAATATCTGTAAAATACACATTAAGAATACACATTGTAGAGGTTTTGCCTTCCCCACAACAATTTAATCCTTTGCAGAAGATGATCTATATTACCTATACACTAGCAGGAAACTGAATCCCTCAACTACATAAATTATCATCAGTTTGATATCAGATGTCAACATACCAATAAGATTTCAGTATTTGATTCTGATACCTGTTGTGTCACTTATTTGATATCTGATAGTATTTTATAGTTGAGAAAACTACAGTGATAATAGGAGATAAGTTGCAGAAAGGTATGATATTTGGCCAGAATACCCATCCTTTTGGACTATTTCTGCAGAACTGGTAGTGGAAATTTTGAATAGTTTGGAGAACCGGCAAATACTACGTCTGGCTAGCCCCAGAGTGGGATGGGAATGGAAATTTTGCAATATCCTTCCCCCTGGAGTGGGGTGGGAATGAGGATTTTGTAGTACCCTTCCCCTGTCATGCCCGCCAAACCATGCCCACCAAGCCGCGCCCATAGAACTGGTAGTAAAAAAAATTGGATTTCACCACTGCCTTTTGTTTGCCTTATGTGCATAGAGACAGTTTGGTTGATCCAGTATAAATAATGCAAGGCCATCTTAGGGCCTAATCATGTGATAGAATTTTTATTTTACACATATAAAAGTTTATTTGCATCTTTGTGTAATCATTTGAAGAATTTATGGTACACACCCACCATCTTCATTGCTGGAATTCCTGACCTTTCCTTTTCTTTATATAGATTAAACCACCGGAGAAAAACATTTTTATGTATGTGATTAAATGGCTTATGAAACGTGCACTAAAATAAACATTCCGGCTTTGCTATGCCTCAACAAACTTCTCTGTTGCTGTTCCTCCTTGACAGCTTGATCAAGATCAATTCTAAACTTTTGTAATACACTTTAGCAGAAGGTGTTTTGGCAATTCTGCCCTACCTTTTTTCAATAGGTAATATTGTGGCTACAAAAAGTCTTCAAACTAGCATTCTTCTTCAGGAGTCACTTGAAAAGCGTACGTTCAAGTTCAGTTGCTATATTTCTAGCCCAGTAACCACTAGAAGACAGAACATTTTGAGGACATAGTATAAAACCCTTCAGGTAAGGAAAAAGTGTATCCAGTCACATGAAGTGGTGTGGAAGTGCTATATTTTGTAAATGCCCTCCTTTAACTAGAATAGCTTTAACAGAAATTAAGTATGGGATTTATATACTTTATACTACTGAGCTGAACTTTCAGACTGCAATTATAGAACAGCAGGAAGATAATGCTTCTCAAAACGAAACCTTTCGAAGGCAGACAGAAATACGTTTTATCTTCAAGGAGTTTTAATCCATCCCTCTAATGTTAGAGTGGTA
This sequence comes from Pseudoxenodon macrops, assembly GCA_032467955.1. Taxonomy (NCBI): domain Eukaryota; kingdom Metazoa; phylum Chordata; class Lepidosauria; order Squamata; family Pseudoxenodontidae; genus Pseudoxenodon; species Pseudoxenodon macrops. The sequence goes on from JANHFT010009681.1 coordinate 239,187, forward strand.
TATTTCAGCCCTCCCAGGAAAACCAGACAGGAAACACAACTACGTGTAATCCTAGACTTACGATCATTTATTTAATGACAGATGATCATTTATTTAATAACAGGTCAAGAGC
>JANHFT010009684.1:2129-12824 GCA_032467955.1 Pseudoxenodon macrops
CAATTCTGGGCGTACATTATTCTGGCTGCCGTGATTACATGTAGTATAATATATTGTATGTCTTTACTAATATTTTCGTTTATTATGCCTAAAAGAAAAAGTTCTAGCTGCATATCAATTTTTATTTCCGTCATTTCCTCTAACCATTTTTTTATTTCCCCCCAGTATTCCCTTGCATGTGGACACGAAGGACGTCCTAATTTGCATGCCTAACACATCAAAGTCCATTATCACTATAAGTCAAAATCCATCCCTAATTTATATGGAGCTTGCTGATCTCCTGTGTTGTTATTAGAATTTTCCAATAAACCTTTCTTCTTTTCTTTTCTAAGTTTGCACCACACATTACATCACAAATTAGGGAATCGTTAAATTCAGACAACGTGGTTAAAAAAACAAAAAACCAGAATGAAAACTTAAAAATTAAGTGAAGCAGAAAAATAACAGGCAGCTGCTGAGTCCTTCGCTGACCTTTGTAATCACAGCTTTGCAAAGCGGAGCTAAAATAAACGGCAGCCACAATAAAGAAGGTTTGCCTTCCTAGATGACAGTGAACAGCAGTGTTTGACAATTTGGGGATGCCCCATGCATGACCTCAGCATCACCAAGCACTGGCCACTGTCAGAGAAATGGCACTTAGTAAAACGGACCGTCTCTCTGGCCACCTCAAGCAATTTTAAGATTTCTTCTCACCTTGGCTTCAGAAGCTGATGGAGTTGGCAGAAATAGTAAAATTGGCCGCTTTGATGGGGGAAAAAAAAAGAATATAAGTACTTGTGTTGCCACATGGAAACCACTTCTGGACTTCATGCTTGAGGTGAAAAAATATATATATGAAACTTTGATTTTGGGGTTTACCAACTAGATAGAAATGGCTAGTTTATATTATTACGGAAAAGTTAAAAAGTTGTGGTTTGATGTTAATGCTTTATTTTACTGCAACTGAGGAAGTCAGACGTCAAAACTTTTTTTTTAATTCCCTGTTCCCCCCACACTTCTGTTTTCCCTCCCCCTTCCTGTCCCCCTGTTTGCTTTTACTTTATTTTGTATTTTATTCTATAAGCTAATAAAATGTTTAAAACATGGGGAAAAAAGACATTCTTACCACTTAAAGAGAAAACTCTACCCTTGACGTAAAACATCCTGGCAATTCTTTGTTCATTTGCACACTTATTTAGTACGCACACCACAGGGGTGGGTTCTAACTTACCTCACAGCCGGTTCTCTGCTTCCCACGCCCCGTGGGAGCGCCCCGTGGAAGCGCATATGAACAGCAGAAAGATTTTCCAAAATTTCAAAAAAAAGAGGCCAAAAACAAGATGACAATGCATGCACAGTGCTGGAAACTCAGCTTCTGCCCATGTGCAGAAAAAAAAACGGGAAAAAATCCAAACATTTTCCCCCAAAAAAAACAAAATTCAAAAAAAAAAGATGGCACCATCCACGGACCAGAACCAGTTCCATGACGTCACCAGCGGCCTACTACCTACTCTATAGAACTGGTCCGAACTGGTAGGAACCCACCTCTGATACACCATCATTAAACTATGATTGCACACACTGCTATTCGAGAAGAATTGGAAAAAAAAACACCAGACAAGAGCACCAAAGAGTTTTAGGGGACTGGGGGTTAAACCATCCATAAATGGTTGCAGATGCCAAGTTTGTCTAGTTTAATGAAGAGAGGGAGACATGATAGCAGTCTTCCAATTTTGAGGGGCTGTCACAGAGAAGATGGGCTTCTGTAAAGCATCTGAGGATAGTGCAAGAAGTAACGGATGGGAGATTATTAAAGAGAGAGCTAAAATAGAATTAGGGAGAAATTTCCTATTAGTGAGAACAATTAATCTGTTGTGGCCCACCAGCATTCAGCGGAGCTGGCAGCAGACGTGGACAGTGAGGAGGTTGGGGAGGAAAATGGGCTAGTCCTGGACCTGGGGAAGGCTCTAATGAATGCTCTGTGTCAGAGGCAGAGAGGGGGCCAGGGCCATCTGACAGTTATCAGCTACCTTCGGAGTCGGAGATAAATGGGGTTGAAGAACAGCTGGAGCCTGTTCCCGATGTGTGCAGGCGCCGAGCTGTCAGGAGAAGGGAACAATTAAGGAATAGGGGTTGACTCAGGAGTAAAAGCACAAGGGGGTGCTGAATGGCCCCTCCCATAGGAAATAAATAGTAGCAAAATGGGAGTGGTGTTTGCAGGAGACAATTTAGTTCACTTATTATTGTGAAGATTGGCTTATCTGAGTTGTGCCTCACAGAGACTCCTTGCCAAGTATTTCCTTGTTCAGCCCTGCGTCTGGAAGTTATCGGCCTGGCAACTATCCAAGAACTGATAAGGTCTGTGGTTGCAATTCACCCTTGAAAGACTACTTGCCGGGACTTTGCTGGATGTGAATACTAAGAATTCACATTAGCCAAATAAAAAGGTTTTTTTGGGGGGGACGGACGGACAAGGAGTCTGTGTCATATTTTGGTGAAACCTAGGTCAGAACATAATCAGTGGAACCAGAGATGGGTTCCTACCAGTTCGGTCCAGTTCTACAGATCCATTAGTAACTTGGCGGCTGGGTTCGCTCGAACCGTTAGTGACCTGGGCCTTCCACACCCCTGAGACAGTTCTTTTGGCAGTGCCATAGGTGCCCCCATCTTGTTTTTTGCTTCTGTGTATGCGCAGAAGCTTTTTTTAAGTACTGTGCATGCATGCCCAAAGCATGAAGCGCGCACGTGGCAGCAGCGCGTCCCTGAGTGGACCGGCAGTAAGAAGATCTGGAACCCACCCCTGAGTGGAACCGCTTCCCTCAAAAAGCTATGGGTGCTCCAACACTGGACATTTTAAGAAGAGATTGGACAGCCATTTGTACAGAATGGAATACAGCAGGAGGTTGGATTAGAAGATCTCCAAGTTCCATTCCATCTCTTGTGTTATTCTACTATCCTCCTAGTATTATCTTGTTCCCGGGATTTTCTTTTTAACTATGTTTCCTCCCCAAATATTTTTTTTCTTTTCATTTATTTATTTAATATATAAAATACAAAGAAAGGTAGAAACAGGAGAATTAGGCGAAGGAAAAAAAGAGGGGGAAAGAAAATGTGAGGTACAAGGGAAAAAAGAAGGAAGAAAAAAATCATTGACTTCCGAATCCTTTTAGCATAGTACAAGATAGAAACACTCCAGCTTCGACTATTTTGCTTTTACACATTAGTACCCTGTTTCCTTGAAAATAAGACCTCCCCGGATAATAAGCCCAATCAGGCTTTTGAGTGCATGCGCTAAAATAAACCGTCCCCTGAAAATAAGCCCTCCCCAAAACACAGCAGCAGCCATGAGGTGACCACGCTCGCCGCCTCCTGCACATCAAAAATAATAAGACCTCCCCGAAAATAAGGCCAAACGCTTATTTTGAGGGTCAAAAGAAAATAAGACCCTGTCTTATTTTTGGGGAAACACGGTAGTATGTATGTATGTATGTATGTATGTATGTATGTATGTATGTATATATCAAAAAAAGAGACCATGTGGGGTTCTGGTATTGGAACTGCCCAAGGGAGGTTCAGATTCAAATCCATCCTTCAAGTCCATTGAAGTCCAGTGGGTGCCTTTGGCCCATTTGCTACCAGCAAAACCTACTTCACAGGAAGGAGGTTATGAAGAAAAATTAGAGACAATGCTATGTTTGTTGCCTTGAGCCCTTGAAGGAAAAGGAAAACCTAAATCTTATAAATAAATGTACATCATGCAAACGGAAAAAGAAATTTAGTTCCTATTGCTATATCCCTGAGCGCATTACATGAAATTGCCATATCACCTATATTGATGGTGAAGGCTTACTCTTCCTTGCTTTTTAGAAACCATTTTATGCCCATGTACTTGTGGGTTTTTATAAGGCAATTTAGTTGTCTCTAGGGATGGATTGGTATGGTTTCATTTCCATTGTTTTCCAACATTCTTTTTATCTTCAAAAATTTCTCGTGAGAATTGTGCAATTGTTTGGTTTATTGAGCTCATTTGTACCTGCTTTTAATTCAAAATGCTTTTGCATTTTCAAGGTTATTTCTTGTCAAAGAGACTCTAGAGACACATGAACTGCGTACTGTGAATTGAGCAAGAGTGGGAGATATTGAAAAAGGGAGAAAAGTGCTACATTTTGTTATCTAAGGAGGGTTTATCTTTATATACATGCTGCACTGTTTGTTTTTACAAACACTTTAAACTAGAAGGAATAGATAAAGGTACAGGCTAACAAGCTCTGCTCATATATTTATGTCCATAAACATTTTCTAAATAGGAAAAATGGTTTAAGACAGCAGACCATTCTTTTCAGCAATGCTCCATGTTGATATTATGAGAGAAACCAGAGAAGGCAAGTGGATACATTATACATTAAATGTTATTGATTTCAGTCATAGGAAGCTTGTATTTTCAGTTCCTACACCAAATTTCAAAGTACTTGGTGTCATTCCAGTGATTGGTCCTTATGCTTTCTGATGCTTGGGTAGCATTTTTGTAATTTCCTATCAAAATTACGTATGAAGTGAAAAAAATCTCCCAGTTTTTTTACATTTCAAATCAATCTTCCATGAATATCCATCAGCACATACAAAGGGAATTGACAGTCTTTAAAAAATGATTAGCAAGAAAGTAATACGGTATATTCCAGTCTTATGACAAGCCATGTAGTTTTTCATTTGCTATTGGAAACATTCCTCAATTCTTTCATCAAAAACCAACTAGTTAGCATTCTAGATCAGGGGTGTCAAACTCGCATTGTCATGATGTCATTTTTCCTCCTTCAGTAAACCGGGCATGGCCAGTGCATGACGCATCTGGCATGTGGGATGCGAGTTTATCAGTCCTGTTCTAGATCCTCTAATTTCAATTTAAAGGAAAAACTATCCAGAAGCTCAACCTATACTGAATGTCATCTGCAAACAATTAAGCAAATATACCAGATGTAGCATAACAATTATGACTAACAGTGCTGGGGGCAATTAATTTTCCCAAGGGACCACATGAGAAACTGGGACTTATCAATAGGGCTGTGAAGGTTGCGTAGGCACAAATGTATGCACATAAATAAACTGGGAAAAATATATCGGTCTCCTTCCATATAAAAGCAAAGCAGTTTACAGTTCTAATTTCCAACTGACCTCACACAAGCCAGACAGGGACAATCAAAGGGCCAGATGTGGCCTGAGACCCATAACATGCCCAGGTCTGGTCTAAAAGCTATCAGCCCAGGATTTTTTACTTAGGTTAACTTTTGCAGCTTTTTACTATTTACATACTAAGTTCTTCGGGGTGAAGAACAACATTTAATCTATATTTGCAATATCCAATGTAAATTTAAAATCCTGTAGAAATGGAATGTTCAGGTTTTATATATACGTTTTATAGTGCAGTGAGCCTCTCAAATTAGACAAAACACAGTCTTGCTGTAGGCCTGTTTGATTTTGTAACTGTTCTCTCTTCTTTCTCCTATTATTTTTCAGAATGTGACAAGATAAATCACGTAGACCTGCTTTGTCTGATACATCTTAATGGATATTACCACTGGTATTTTATTCACAAAATTTCAAGTACTTATAGCTTGGAAACAATGTAGCATCTCAAACACCAAGTATTTCCAGCCATCTTTGTAAAGATTATCTCCTTGATTTGACATATTTTTCAACTTTTTAACAATAATGTGAATCAGCAACATGCTGCTTTCCAAATGCTTTCAAGGACATTCTACTAAAAGCAGGCAAATCAAAATGCAGGTGGCCTACTTACAATATTACAGCTTCAGGTGACAGAGATAGAGAAAGCAAGCGCAGCTGAACAGTTAGGAAATATAGCATCTGGAACCATTTTATGCCTCATCTATCAATCTGCTTTATGGGACTAGAGAATTAACATTTCAAACCACACATCGTTGCTTCATGACTGATAAATCCCAAAATTGTGCTCATTACTTCACCCCAAAGGATTTCAGATGGTCATCTGCAAAGGTCACATTGAAAAATCACTTTCCAATGTTTTTAAATTAAAAGTTGTAATAAAATTGACTAATGAAATTAGCAAAAACTGTAAGCGTTACTCCAGTATAAGGATCTATTATCATACTTCTAGTCTTTTAAACATATTTTTCAGTGACAGCTCAGGTCAATGAGATGATAATGTAAAATACGTAAGATAAATGCAGAAGAAGGTTAGTTGCTTTTGTTAGAACATTTATATAAATCAACAGTGGATTTTTTTGTTTTGTACCTTTTCAGTTAAAAAGAAATCAAAATTGCTAATGAAGTAAATTCTTACGTTGTGGTCCTGTTGTTAACAGTTGAAAATTATTTGTGCCTTTGTCTAGGTCACAGGTGTCAAACTTGTGGTATCATGTTGCCATCACATGACATTTCATATTTTTTCCGTTTGCAGAGCTGGGGTGGGAGTGGCCTGCACGACACATCAGTCCCACAGGCCGCCAGTTTGACACCTCTGGATTAGACACAGTGTTCCAGCCAATAGACATTACCTTCGCTGCTATTTAATGATCATTTTACACTAGGTGTAAGCATCCAAATTTAATAAATAAATGTATTCTAGCAAACTTCCTATTTCTTTGGCACACATTATTTGGCTATTCAAGCTTTAAAGAAGCTATAAGTGTAAGTATAAGCATAAGTATATGATGTCTATATGCTGTTCCCATATCCAGCATACATTATGTATGCTGTCATCACAAAGACATTGTATTACCTATGTACAAATCATACAACCCTTGTCCTGTGTGGTTTCACAGATGTTTTTAAATCTGTCACATTATGTAATTTATACCCTAAATTTAATTGTAATACAAAATGACTGTATATAAAAAGTTCAATTTCCACATTAAAATTGAATGAGGGGTGAAAAATGAAGAATTAAATTATAAGAAGGGATTCACTAGTTTTCAGCATTAGAATCTATTAGCAGTATTATGCCATGTGAAAGTATGGATAGATTCAATCAGGTAAGAAATATATTTATTATATACTGTATATGCATCAATACATTTTTCAATTTTGGAAAATGTGCACGTATCTGGGTGCAGAGGCATAATTAATATCTCCTTTGTCTCCTAGCAAAATCATTTGGATTTTAGACTGAACCCAACAAGAAAGATTGTTACTTAATCAGTTTTTGTTACCTACTCACATCCATGGATTCCATGAAATAGAACAACAGTAACACAAAATATAGAAGAAGAAAAACTCGATTGTGGTCGTAAATTGAGGGTTATCTGTACTGAATGTCGGGTTTCCTAGAGCTGGTCCAAAAGGAAGGCAGAATACTTATTGGTTAGTTAGACCAGACTGGGGAAATCCCCATGTAGCTCTATTGTGTGCAAGCTAAATCGGAGCCGTCCATAGGGCCCTCTCTAATCCTCAGAGGGCAAACTTTTTGAGGCCCTCCCTAGACCCACCTCGCTCGTCTTCCCGTAAAACGAAGAAAGCGATCTCTCCATGCGAGATTCCTCGGCCAAGGGTTACAAGAAAAACGTCCCCCCCACTTTACTCCTTAAAAGCGGAACCTTAAGATAGAGGCGCGACGTCCGAGGGGGAAGGTATTGAGCGTCGGCCCAAAAAAAAAAAAAAAAAAAAAAACCCCAAGCGACGCCTGCCGGGAACGGCCGTTTCCTCCACACTTCTCGAGGAATTTCGCGCGCTGCTCCCCCGCCTCCCCCCTCCGGCGCACGCCTTTTACGCGCCGCGGTCCTTTCCGTCGCCCCGGTGCAGAGTAGGCAGCGGCGTCTGGAGGATCCCCGCGGAAGGTCACCTCGAAGGCTCCCTTTCGCTTTCAGTTCAGTTCGGTGGCGGGTCTTTGGCGCAGAAACCTCCGTGGCCGCTGTTCACAGCCCTTGGGAAGCCGCCGAGAAGCCCCCCTGAAAGCTTTGGGAGAAAGAAGGTGACTGCTCCATTTGCCCTCTCGGGGGTTTTCTTTGTGTGTGTGTGTGTAATAACGGCTCTCTTCTTGCCCCGCCGCCTCTCCATGTGCCCGGCTTGGTCTTGTGTTATTAAATAGGGTTGTGCGGAGTCCCAGTTATGTTGCTTAACCGAAATACCCGCCTGATCAATAACTTGGTTTTATTCCTTCCTGCTCATAAGCCCGTCCTAAAAGTTATCTGCGGTAATAATATGTTGAGAAAATACTGTTATTATATGATCACTACTAATGAACATTATAATTATTATGACTATTGCTCAAACTAACTGTAACCAAACAACACGGTTTATATCGACATTGAAACTCTTGCTTTTTCTTTATATAGTAATTTTTTTTAAATTATCTAAAAGTGATCTGCCAAGCCTGAATTAAACCTGTTCATAGCTTGTCTCTAAAATGTCTAGGGTTCCCTGCGGGATCTTACACCACACCTATAACCCAGAAGTGAAGTCTTGACTCTCTTAACTTTCCCAACCTCTCTCTCCCTCTTCTTGTTGATACTAGTCCCTACGCAGTGGTAGCATTGAGGTCACTTGCGGACAGATAGTAGTAGGTACTATGCTCCTTTTCAGGGAGGGGGTGGAGATGATTCGTAAATGAATAGGATTGGAGTGAAAATTTAAAACAATTCTGGGAAAGGAGAAGCAAGTAAAGTGAATGTCTTTAGAAAATGGTTTGATAGCTGGGTAGAATGGTTGCTTTTGGGAAATAGAGATACAGCTTGTCCTGATAGCATCACATGGTAATTTTGTTTAAGCAAGCACTTTAAGGTGATAATAGCATACACCCATGATGGCGAGCCTATGGGCATGTGTGCCAAGGGTGGCACACAGAGCCTCTCTATGGGCACGTGCGCCGTCACCAGCTGCTCTTCCAGTTTCTGGCATGTGCGCTTGCTGGAGTGCCAGAAACGGGAAGACCAGCTGGCGTGCGAATGGGTTTCTTTGGGTTTCCAGCGTGCACGCGCATATGCGTACCAGATTCGCCATCACTGGCATACACCTACCTTGTTCAAGCTTCTAAGGAGAAAGTTGTAAAACAGTAAAGAACCTTGATTTACGGCAGTTTGCATATATTTGGCCTGCCAGTTGTTGGAATGAGGTTGGCAGATGACTGGATGAAGAATTTGTGCTCTGAAGCAGGCTGAAAGAATAGTTAGATGGTATGTCGTAACACATAAATGAGTTTTTTTCTGCCCGTGGTCTTTGTATGGCAGTTTTAGTTTAAAAATTTATGAAGAATTTTCCACATAGCAAACATTGTATATTCAATAAATAATAGACAGCTACCGCAGTATATAAGGTTGTCCCATTCATAAATTGTGCACATCATACAAAATTCTGTAAAGACAAAATGAATAGATAGAAAGCAGACCCAATAAACATATAGCTGAAACTATACAGTCACACGAGCACAGGTTCATCTAATCACTTAATCCTATAAATAACAACAAAAAATCCAGGTTTTTATGGCTCTGCAATTCCTTCATACAGCCTCAGCCCATTACTGATATGCTGCATATCAATAAAGAAAGAAGGAGGCCCTTCTTTATAGTCTGCTGGTCATATTTGATAACCTACCATATTTTTTGGCGTATAAGACTCACATTTTCCCCCCTAAAAGAGGGTGGAAATGTTGGTGCGTCTTATACACCGAATACAGCAATTTTGGCCTCCTGAAGCCCCGCCCCTGCATCCCGTTTTTGCGAAAAATGGGCATGTTTGGGAGGCTTGCAGAGTGTATCTGTGGGCTGAGGGAAGGCAAAAACTCCCCCATTTTTGCGAAAAAACGGGTGAAAATCGGACCATTTTTCACAAAAACAGTGTCATTTTTGCAAAAGACAGTGTGCACAGAGGGTTTGGGAGGCTTGCAGACTGCTCCTGGGGCCGGGAGAACAACATTTTTTTTCTTACTTACCTCTTTGAAGTCTTGGTGCATCTTATACACCAATGCGCCTTATAGTCTGAAAAATACGGTATTTCTGTAAATGTAGTTTTGAAACTCTTGAGGGAGAAAAAGAATTCAGGAGATTAAAATGATAAGAAATGGAACATTTTAGAGTACACATGGAAAGAAAAGTTATACTTTTAATTGAAAAGCAACATACTGGACTTTCTGCCCTGTTATTTTTCATTGGCTGTAGCTTGGCAGAAATAAAACTAAAATGTTTTACTTGTTTTGGGTTTGATTGAAACTTGTTCCATGGTGCTACTGGAGCAATTTTATGGTGTAAAGAGCGATGCTAGTGTGCATCGTACACAGCCAGATACCCATTTGTGCTAGTCTACTACTGGTATGCCCCAAGCTCAGTTTTAATTTATTTAATTTTAGTATTTGTGTACCATTATGTTATAGAAATACTAAGTTGGTGATGGTGAACCTATGGCATGCGTGCCACAGGTGGCACACATAGCCATATCTGAGGGCACGTGAGGTGTTGCCCTCTGTTAGCTCTAGTGCGCTGGCCAGCTGATTATCAGCCTTCCGGAGGGCAGGAGGGAAGCTTTCCTGATGCCTGGGGAGAGTGAAAAACGGCACAACGGGCCAATCGGAAGTTCGGGAACAAACTTCCAGTTTCACATTGTGCCGTTTTTTGCCCTACCCAGGCTTCAGGAAGCTGGAGAGGGTGAAAAACGGCACAATGGGCCAGCCTATTCCTTAATGCAACTGTGAGCAATAAGGAATAGAGTTCCAGAATATCCAGTCTCCCAACAATCTTCTTTTTCTTTCAC
>JANHFT010009686.1:0-23505 GCA_032467955.1 Pseudoxenodon macrops
GTCTAGTTGTTCTAGTGTGCAGTGTCCTATAGCATCGTTTTGAGAGTAGAAGTTAAAACAATTTATGTCCAGGATGTGAGGGGTCTGTAGATATTTGCACAGCTCTCATGCAGTATACAGATCCTCAATGGAAGGCAGGTTGGTAGCAATTGTTTTTTCTGCACTTCTAATTATCCTTTGAAGTCTGAATCTGTCTTGTTTGGTTGCAGAGCCAAACCAGACAGTTATGGAGGTGCAGGTGACAGACTCAATAATTCCTCTGTAGAACTGAATCAGCACTTCTGATTGTATTCATTATTATCAAAATAATGAACACAAAGCCATTTTTGTGCTGAAATATTGAGAAAAAAAGGATGCAAGGACACAAGTATGATTAAGTTTTAAATGTGTGACAGACCATAATTTGGTCAAGAGTGGATCATTGGGAGAAAATAGAAGGGGAAGGAAAGAAACAAATGAAAGAAAAACTGGAATGAAAATAGAATGATTAGAAGAAGAAAAGAATGTACAAGTCCTTTGTGAAAAGATCGAAGATAAAGGGATCTCTCAACAGTGTCAGTAGAAAAGGGGATTTTTTTTAATGAAGTATTATGAGGTTGTGTGGAATTACCCTAATGGGAAGTATTAAAAAGAAGATTATTGGAATGCTGTAATGAAAGAAGCTGTAGATAGGGAAAAAAGATTCGTATAAAAGAATGTCTTGTGAAAAATGAAGGTAGCAGAATAATAGAGTTGGAAGGGACCTTTGAGGTCGTCTAGTCCAATTCCCTTCTCAAGCTATAAACAACTCAGATTTTTTTTCTAGAAGTACTTAAAGAATATAACATTACTTGGATCAAAATAGCAGAATCTTTTCTGCTTGGAAAGATTAATTGTATTTTCAGGAATAAACTCTTTAAAATCTGTCCTGGCATTTTTCCTTTAAAAAAATTTTTTTTTTATATGTTTCTTCTACACAGCAGATTTAACATTTGCATGCGGAAAATAAAACTTAACCTCTGCTAAATGAACAAGACAAATTTCCTGTTACTTTAGACTATTTTTTGTACAACAGTCTTGGCAGTGTTCATTATACACAATATTTTTGTTAAAATCTATTAATGAAAAAAATTGTTTACATTCCTTCTAAAGCAACCAGGTCATTAGTGAGAAATATAAAAACAAGTGAAATTGATTGGATTATTAAGATTTAATCAACAAAAGTCCAGGACATTTGTTTCTGATTATGTCTGACTAGAAAGATTATTTTTTTTGCATTGATGACAATCTGACTGCATGTTGCTGCTGACTTTGATTAATAACCCCCAAATAACGAAAGAGTTCTGACAGGTAAGAAAATTAAGCATGTAAGAAATGCCCTTTCGGATCAGGTTAGAGGTATTGTGTGTCCATTCAGCAGTGGACAATCTGTTTTGTTCTGGAGATTCAGAAACATGGAAGAGATGGCAAACACATTTTACTCTTGAATCCCTCCCACAGGATAGAAGAGTTGGCTGCCTATGACTCTAAAGATTACAAGCTGTTAGGAAGCCTAGCAGCCAATGGTTTCTATGCTTGTACGAACTTGTGGCCATCTCCATATTTGATGGGTTGCAAATTCCACTGTTAAATGATGTTTTGCAATGAAGTACCTTATGATATTGAAAAGATTTTGGAATGTGATCATTTAAGCAAATGAACTTTTCCCTTCAACATTTTCTTTTCAATCCTCCCTTTTTATAGTTTAAGGATAGTTTAAAAAAAAAGACATTCTCTTGAGTTATCCCATACAACATATATTATACAGATAAGTGACGTCCCACTGAGAGCAAGACGATACAAGACATGCACGTGAGTAGTGGATTGATAGACACCCACATGTTCATATTAATCCAATTCATATTTAATTTTGATTTTTTTTTTTGAGTCTGGACAAGTCCCTACAGTTTCCTTGGCAAGGTTTTTCAGAAATTGTTTGCCATTGCCTCCTTCACAGGGCTGAGAAACAGTGACTGGCCAAGGTCAACTAGCTGGCTTTGTGCCTAAGCTCACTTTCTTCCAATTTCTATCTTATGCTTTAACTAGTACACCAAAATACTCTCAAGGTTGATGTATGCAGTCATCAAATGACAATGTATTGTTTTGGCTTAGTGCCATGTGCCGCCTATTACAGAATTAGAATTAGATATAAACCAGGCCATTGTGACAATTTTAGCAAGTAATATCTAAGATATTTTGGCTTAACATTATATGTTAATGCAGTCACTGAAGAATAAATATGTGCTAGTGGGGGTTCAGCTCTTCTAATCCTATTCCCCAACCAATTTCCTCTTCATTTCCCAATTTTAAGAAAGGTTAGAGTGAAGTAAAACCTCTGAGACAGACGGAAAGTGATGGCAAAAAGCAGTCTTAGCAACAGCCTCCTCTTCCTATTCTCTATGCTGCTGAACCAAATCATTATGACAAAAATTAAAATGTCATATATAAGAAATATTGGCTTAAATGTTATGTATTAATGCAGTCACTGAGGAATATGCCTATATTAGCTAATAAGCATATAGTCTGAATGTAACATAATATGGCTTTATGTTGATACGGAGACTTTCTGCCCATTAGTAGAGCCACACAAAAATGGAATAAAAAAAAAAATCTCATTCTGAAAAACAAATGTATTCATTAATATTAAACATTTTCAGTGGGCTAGAAGGATATTTAGGGAAACCACATAAACATATTTCTACATAATAGTTTAGCTGCTGGTCCGAAGTTCACCTGCATAATGTATAAAAATGTTTCTGGAGTTAATATATACATATGTGTATTTATATAAATGTGTGTGTGTGTGTGTATGTGCACACACACACACTTACACACACACACACACACCCTGTTTCCTGAAAATAAGACCTCCCTAGATAATAAGCCCAATCAGGCTTTTAAGCATATGTGCTAAAATAAGTTGTCCCACCAAAATAAGCCCTCCCCAAAACACAGCAGTAGCCATGAGGTGACCACGCTCACAAAAATAATAAGACCTCCCCAAAAATAAGGCCAAACACTTATTTCATGGGTCAAAAGAAAATAAGACCCTGTCTTACTTTCAGGGAAACACGGTATATGTATATATGTATATATGTATATATGTATATGTATATGTATATGTATATGTATATGTATATATATTTCACAAACTGAAATAGGGGGAGGCAGGGAGGGAGAGGGAGAGAGACATATAGTATATTCTTATGTCTTATGTCTAAGGATATTTACCCATGTAGTATTGCTGTATTACTACAGGTAGTCCTCGAGTTATGAATGTAATGGAGCCTGCCAATTACATTAGTAACTCAAGGATTTGTAGTGGTGAATCACATAATTTGACTGCGATCACTCCCTGCTTTTGCCCACACATTTGCTAATTGAATGTGTGGGTCATTAAGTACCCATGAGGTATCGCAGGGTGGGGAAGGACATGGGGGCCTAGCGATGGAACAGGTCACCTATTTAAGACCACCCAAAGTGTTTTGCACTGGATCTTATGCAGGCCTCGGATCACAGAGAACAGAGGCCTAAAGTACTTGGTTGCGAGATCATGTGAGATCAGTAGCACAAGATTTCATGCTATTGATTTTGTGTGATGTCACACACTTTAAGCCTCTGTTTTCTGCAAATGTACTGAAGCAGGCAAAGTAACTGATGGTTTGCTAGATTGTCACAAGGTAAGTGAGTCTCCATAGGTCCAATGGCTGTGGCGACCCAGCTGGGGGTGGGGGGAATAGGCAGGGCGAATATTGCAGTGGCTCTACCATCTTTCGTAAGTGTGACCACAGCAGTGGTGCTGCAACATTCGTAACTTCAGTACTGGGTCATAACTATTTGAGGGGGCTAGGTCATAACTTTGAATAGTCAATAAGTGAACTGTTGTAGCTCAGGAATTACCTGTATTATCCTTCTCATTTTTTCTACTACCTTCTCCTATTGGTATCTTATTATTATATTACTTTGTTGTTTGTATGTACACTGAGAGCTTATGCATCAGAGACAAATTCCTTATGTATCCTATCATGTGGACAATAAAGTATTCTATAAAGTGTGTTTGTTTCTCTCTCTCTCTCTGTGTTGTCTATAAATAATATCAATCTTGAATGGCTCTGAAATGTTCTCTGAGACCAAACCCCCAATTATAATGGAACCTGGGGTGGTCTGTGGTCTATATTTGTGAAAAAATAGCTAATTGTAATGTATACTAAGAAAGATTCTGTTCTTCGGGTTTTATATTAATATTTTGGTAAAGGTTAATGTGAGACCAATAAAGCATGACTGGACAAGTTATTTCAAGCAACACAGAAGCATAATTGTGGTCACCCACAGACCATTTGCCTGAGTACTTTAGAGCAGACTTTGTTTCTCATTATGGTTTTTCTTGTTACACTTAACAATAAATTTGTGGTTCTTTAGATTAGCATATGAATATGCATTCATATTAACTTTGCAATGCATAGGGAAAATGATGCATTTGGAGAAAAAACAGTGCAAGGTTAATTGTTAGGCAGAGGAAAGAGCCCAATGTAACAAATACTGAACATTAAAAGGTCCCTAGATAATTTCCAGCTCAAGGCAGAAGTTGAGTGATTGTGTTTTCCTAAACCATGGACAGAAATGATCCAGAGAGGCAATTAAAGCTCATTTCAAAGCTGATGGTGGAACCAGTGGTTCAATGCATCTTTGCATAATAGATATAGGTCCTACCTCTGGTTCCCAAATGTCTTGCAGAATATTAATTAATTAACTGCAGTCACTACCGGTCTAATGATATGGCTGACCCCAGCTGTGTCTCTCAGTCTTTTTGATGTGAGGTAAATAGAAAATACTGTCTTGATTTGGGATTCAAATACAGTATCCTACAATCTTGGTGGTTATAACATTGGCTATTTCACTCCCACTGGATTCTGAAGAAGCTGATCATTAGCTAGGGTAAAATTCAGTTGTGAAGGATGGTGGGTTCCATCTCAATTAGAAAATAAAGGAGGTGGCTAAAAGATTCCTGTTCTCTTTTTTAAGTACTAGGGAAAAAATGCTGTTACCAGAGTCTATTTATTCAAATGAGTTATGAAGCCTACATTGTGCAATCTGTAGCACATATTGTTCTGGTATGCATGGTAAGTAGATAGAGAAGGGATTTTCCCCCATTCTTACATTTCTGAAAAATGAAATGTATTGATTGGCAGCAGATTCAGGAAAGGTCAAAATAAAGAGACTTATTCATGCAATATCACAAAATGGAGATACAGGTAGTCCTCAACTTACAACAGTTCATTTAATGACTGTTTGAAGTTACAATGGCACTGAAAAAAGTGACTTATGACCGTTTTTCACACTTACGACCGTTGCAGCATCCCCATGGTCACGTGATCAAATTTCAGACTTTTGGCAACTAACTCACATTTATGACAGCTACAGTGTCCTGGGGTCATGTGATCTCCTATTGCAAACTTCTGACAAGCAAAGTCAATGGAAAAGCTAGATTCAATTAACATGTGTCACTAACAGCTGCAGTGATTCACGTGTTAAGAAAGGTCATAAGATGAGGCAATGCCTCACTTAGCAACAAAAATTTTGGGCTCAATTGTGATCATAAGTTAAGGATTACCTGTACTAATCAGAAAAGAGGCCAAAACAATAGACACTGGGTCAATGGATACTTTGAAAAGTAAAAGATTTATGATCTATACAATACAAAGAGACACTGAAGGGATTTTATGAGGAAGAGCTCTTGGTTGAAATGCACAACATTTCATTCTTTCCAATGCACTTCTAAATACTGATTTACATCAGAATTACTGTACACCAGAATTATTACACAGTCTTAATTTCCTTACTTCCCTGGACATTTCAAGCAGATAAAATTCCAGCATGTCTGGTTCTTAAAGCACACAACATGGTTGTCAAGACTATTTCAGTGATTTTCTGGATTAAGTATACTATAGCATTAAATACCAATATGGTAGTAACCCAGAAGAAAAATCTTCTTTTATAATCTAGTTTGCTTCTTTTCCAATCATTTAACTGAAATAGATGTTTGTCTTAATACTACTCCAGAGTAATATATATTCTTACTGACTCTATTAAATTTCTATCAAGAAGTCTTAAAATATTTGTGACCTCAAATTCTGTTATAAAGAGAAGGAACTCACCATGATAGGTAAATGTAGCATCACTCAGTTTCTAAGGAACATTCTTCATTTTATTCTTTCATCCAGATTTACAATTTATTTGCAATTTTCTAGCCGAAGGCTGAAATAATACCAAGCACTTAAGTAGCAGAATGACCCTTTAAAAGAAAAATGTTCATAATAGTGTTGTCTTGAATGTAAAACATGGTTTTGTTCAAACTATCAATGAACATAATTGACATACATTATATTTGAAATACAATGAGATTTATTAAGAAAAAAAGATTTATTCACATGAAAAAGCAAGGAACAAGTCTGCAGCAGCAACCACTTTACCCATCAACACAATGTCAAGACACAGAGATGCAAGTCCTCTTTGATTTTTAGTGGATGTGTAAGCCATTAGAAAAGTTGAGGACATTAAAAACAAAAGAATCCTCAAAATGACCTTGATTGCAAACCCATAGGCTCTCAAAAGTTTAACTTAATCTATGTGATATAATGTGGCTGCTTTTTTTTTTTAAGTACATAGCATAGCGTAAATAAAGATCTCTCCTTAAAAAGGGAAATAATCAATTTTCCTTGCTATTTTTCAAAATTCAGACTGAAATCAGATAGTATTTCAAGATAAGCTTGAACACTCTTGAACTTTTTCATGTTTCCCGGTGAAAAGTAATAAGGAACAGTTCTCTCTTAAAAAACAAACTAACTAACAATTTTACTACCTGATGACTAAAATGCTGAGCCTTAACAACATAGCAATAGGTTGGCAATCAAGGTCATTTACCTAAAGATAATATTATCAGCAACCAGATCCACCTGCTTTAGCAATGGTGGACTCAGCTTAATCAAGCAAAAGGACTTGTTTGCCAGGAAAGGCCTGAGAGCTACACACGTAGGCGGCTAGAGATAGGTGATTACAAGCTCTATTGCCTGATTCCTGACACCGCTTAGGGCTGCCTACTTATTTGTCAACAGGGCTATACGCTTGTAGTAGTTGCAGCAAATTCAACCCTTGTTTTAAATGAAATATAGGCTACAATTTCAAATTAACTGTTCTAAAAACAATTCTTACTAGAAAAAAAGGGGTAACCCTAGTACAACTCTATGTTTTGCTGTAATGCATACTTTGTTTTAGCTTTTAAAATTGAAAACAAAATACAATATTTTATTGAAATATAGCTGTATGTTGTGTTTCCAACCAGCAGGAACGTGACCTAGGAGGAACAGCTTTCCTATTTCGGAGGGGTGTCAAACGTGCGGTGTCACGGTGGCATCACATGATGTATATGGACTTTTCCCCCCTTCACTAAACTGGGCATGGCCATGGCCAGTGTATGACACATCCGGGCCACGAGTTTGACAGCCCTGCAAATCACATGATCTTGATGTTGCCTTAATCTCATCCAAAGCTCATAAATGAGCAACTTAATGTTATACTTAGCCTTCCAATTTTAAGGTAATGTTTTCCCTTGTCTTGATCACAATATTGGTGTTCTTACAATACAGCAGCTTCACTGACAATGTGTCAGATGACTTAGTCAGGGATAAGTACTGCCCCATTCCCATTGGTCCCCCCTGGTCACTTTGCCTGGGGTTGCAGGAAAAACTGAATACCTACCATCCATAGAGGCAGCTGCCTGAATGACACTTGACCAACACTTATAAGGGCTTCTTATACATAGTCGGCCTGCTTGTTTCTTTAAAAGATGCTAAACTTGAATTTTTTAAAACTTCCAATATTGCATAAAATATTTAAAATGAGAAAGAAAAACCATGTTTTGCTGTGGGCTCCTAGTTCTGTCACCTGTGGCTGCATTATTGAATTTTAATTTGCTTTTATTGCTTTCATGATCTTGATTGGGGAAATATTGCCTACTACCTAATGCCATTCACTTGTAACACAAATTGAGGACAGAGCTTAATTATTGATTGGTCTCAGCTGCTTTACTCTTGCCTTTCCTCTGACTCCAGAACTTTTTTCCTGGGCTATTTATTTTAACATATCGTTCATGATTTTTCAAAGAGCACCAATCTAAGTGTTCAGAACCAGCCCAACTGAAAGGTCACAGATAAGGAGCATCTTTGCACTTGTGTTCTGCGTAATCTCCATGCATATCCTGATCACCCATTAAGGGTGATTGTCCTACACATCTGCATACAGTTACATGCCCGTTGCTGGTTGGCTAACTTGCAACGGAGTTTCTCAGCCAATGCAATTGTCTGCCTGCAAGCCAGGGGAATCCCATAAACGAGGGCTCCCCTGGCCCAGCAGGCAGTCTGGATTAACTCAAACTGATGCCAATAAACCGAGAGCTGACTGTCACTCGACTCGTGTCTTTACTCCTGCGCAATCTAACAGAACTCCTCTTTTAAACCTGACAGAATTATTTTCATGCAACCATGGAAAAGGGCTTGCTATGAAAAAAACTTAAGAGGGAACAAGAAGCAACCTGTTTTCTTTTCTAGATTTTACCTCAAGTGTGTCTCAGGTTCAGTTGCAATAATTGTACTCCCCTTCAAGTGATCAGCTGCATGGAGTGTTCCAACATTTATGCAACTGTAGAATTTTAGCTGAAATCAAGATATAAAATCAAAAATAAAGAAACAAGATTAGTTTGCATCCTGATTGCTTTGCTTTCAGAAAGGGGCACGGCAAGACAGGCTAATATTTAGAAACTTAATGGTAATTGCAAACCACTTTTTAAAACAAATCCTCTCCATATATTTAAAATCTTCAGCAACTGCTTGTATAGACAAATATATAAAGTAAATGTGACGAATAAAGATTTTTCCTTCATGTTTAATCCTAGCCAAACTAAAGGGATAGATCTTTGTTTTTCAGGCAAAGTAATGTTATAATGGCAGTAGGCTCTCATACTTTAAAAGGGAAAGCAATTGTGGCTACAGCAGAGATACATGTATTTGACCAGAAAAGAATAATGGATGGCATATTTCAATCTTCCAAGTTATTTTTTTTAATCTAAATAATCATGAGACTCTTATTTATTTGGAAGATGGCAGAAATATGAGCGTTACAGAGTCACTTGTATTAGATAGAGATCAAGATTGAGAAAATATCAGAAATAATTGGACATCTTTCATCTCCTATATTACATTTACAGTATAATGAAAATCAGAAGCTTTCCTCATCTATAAATGCATCAGCTTAAATAAAACTATAGGCAAATCAATCGTAGTTTGCATGTAAATTGATAGTGACATTAAGTTATAGTGATTATAATTAACTCTCAAAGTTCTTTACCAGTTTTGTTTGTTTGACTCTTTTTCCACCTTAAAATGAAACATATGCATTTTGATTAATTATAGACCCAAATGCTTCACATGATCTATAGTCATGCTGTCTTTGTAGCTTTTATTTGTGTTTCTCCTCTTACATCAGGTTTCTATTAAATTTGTCTCCTTTTTTCATTTTGGAGAAATCTAGGTATTTGCTATGAGTTGACTGGCATATAATCAATTAGTTTTTAATTGTACTCTGCTGAGAGTCATTTTTGAATTGAGGCTTCCCTATAAATTGGAAATACAACAAACTACCAGTAATTAAGCCAATTTTGCTGCTTATCTGGGAACATGGAGTCTAATCTTACTGTACAAAGACCAATTTTCCATAAAGAAATAGGATTTTTCCATGAAGGGTAATGGCCAATAAAAACAGCCTTTTAAAAGGTTGCAATATATCTAATAGTGCTGGCCTTGTTTTGCTTTTGTTCTGATTCTAAACTTGTTTGTGTGCTTTATAATAGAGAGCTAGGGGCACTGAATCTATATAGGTTCTCTTGAATCATTAGAATCATGCCCTTTGAGCTTTTGGCCTGGTGCCCATAATATTTCCCTTAACAAATAAATGAAGTACTAGAAAATGGGTTGGTTAGCAGTTTCTTAGTAAATTTATTCCTTGTAGAGCTCAACAAAATACATTCGTTTTGAGTGGATTTCCCATTTGACAACAAATGTAAACATGGCATAAATATGTTGCATCCTTTTTGCAAGGCATGAAAAAAATACAGTAATTCCTGTATCTGTTAGTAAGAATTTGTACTTGGATGATGGATTAATTAAGGTTAGCAAAGGATAGCTAACAAAGAGAATCATGGTCCAAGATAAACCCTTATGTGAATTTACTTTGATGGACCTTGTTTAGTCCCCTATTATATGCCATTGGTTTAAAGAAGTAAATAGTTTCATATTCATTCATATGCATATAGATGTGTTTTTTTTCTTTAACTGTAGGGAACACTATATATTCAGTTTTCATTTCTGCAGTTGATTTTGACTGGCAACATAATCTTACAAAGATTATGGAGGCTTTTTTCACAGTTGGGTTACTTCTGAAAAGCAGTTTCTTTGTCAGGATTTCCTTAAATCTATATTACATTCATGGCACTTTAGTTAGACATTTGTTATAATATATGTTTCATGCTGGAATTTAATGAATAAATCATAAACTGTATGTTTTAAAACAAAGCATCACTGATCATTGTAGGCATTTTTCCAACTCAGATTTCAGAACAGTAAACTTTGAAATGATTATCTAGATACCAATTGTATATTTATATGTTAGGGAATTCCGAAGAGTTAAGAACAAGATTGATGTCTTTTTTAGGGAGTTATTTAAAAACCTGAAAAAGGAGGTGTTCAGTCATGTGGAAGATCCTGCTATTTGAACACAAAACCATTTTGGATTTTCCAAATCTGTAAAAGCAGTTCCTGCTGAAGAGAATGGCATAAATCATGTAAGGATCTTGAGGACAGAATCACTGTGCAAAGTCCTGTATCTGTATCTGAATAAGTTGTAGCTTAGATATCACAGTGTTCTGGTACAGTGTTGTAATATAGTTGATTAAAGAAAAATATACGGTTTGCTTAAAATAGTGTTGAATTGCTTCCAAGCTCATTAAAATATTATTAAAAGATCGTATCACTTTTTAAGGCTCTTAGTTAATATAGTGGATTTACAGACAGTATACAACTATTTTCTTATTTTGGGGGGAACTAAGAAATAATTATTTACTGGCTTAATGTAATAGCCAAAGGATGAAAAAGTGATATAACCTTGTTTGTTTCTCTTTTCCTTTTTTAAAATGGCAAGTATAGATGAGAGCACATATTAATAGGCTAATTTATCCAGCTCTAATGTGACCATTCTATTTTATTACTTTGGCAGTATTATGCTTAGGCATTTATTACATGACCCAGGCCTTGTAACAGTCACAGTTGGGGCATTCCCTGCTAGTTTACAATGCAGCCAATCCACTTCAGAATGTTAATTGTTTAATAAATATAACCAAATGTCTTTGGTGCTTGACTAAACCTAATTACATTATCATAGTGCAGTAATGTAGAAGGTTGCAATAATTGCTTAATAGACAAATTGGTTGGGGGAAAAAGTCATTAGAAATGCTAGGCTGGTGTATTATTTTAACATAGTTACATGAGGCAAAGGACTTTATACAACTATCTGCTATACAAATTATATTGTTCTACTTTAGCAGAAATATCCCTATTAGCATTATACCTACATTTTAAGGAATAATGGATTATATGGTAGATCAGTGATTGTAGAATCGAACCAGAAATATCATACATAGCAAGAATTGTATATATTGGAGTAAAATCTCCTTCTTAGAATTTTGTTGCCTATCAACACGCTTGGGTTACCTTGAAGGGGCCATGTCAACTGGCATTGGGTGAAACAACCTCCATGTGGTTTTCAGAGTACTATGAGTTCAGTACCATCTTTGGCCAGTAAAGGGGAAAATAATATGTAGTGTCACTGCCTTTCAAGCCAAATGTGGCTTTCAGCCTCCGCTTACTCACTCTTATTATTTCACTTTCTTCAATCACTGCCCTTTTCGGGGAATCTAAACTTCAGAGCTAACTTAGATTTATTTTTCTATACTGATGTTATTACAATCATATGTAATTGTACCAGCCTCACCCTGGTGTAATTCTTGGAGGCAAATGTACCATTCACAGTTTACCATCGAAACAGATCTTTTTCAACTTTCTCAAATTTAGAAAGGTTCACGTATCTATTAAAAACACATCCTGGGCCTTATCCAATTTGGAAGTTGCAAAATATAGTCACAATAAGATATATGTAAAATATTTTGTTATGACCAATTTAGTAGCCTATCGAGTCTAAAGAAAGTCATTAATACTGATAATGGAAAATATTTTAGATTATTGTATTTATGTTCCGTTTCTGGGACTGAATGCTTAGCACAGTGGTGGCTAACCTTTTCTAGACGGAGTGCCCAAAGCGCGCACACACGCATGGGAATGCACATGTATGCACACAACCCCTCAAAATGCAATGTGCATGTAGCCCCTGCGCATGTGCATGTGGCCCCTTGCATGCATCCCCACCCACACATGTGTGCAGTCCTCCACATGCCCCCTCCCCCATGAATGCATGTACGGTCCCTACACATGCACCCAACCCCCGTGCATGAGTGGCAGAGACCTGAAGACCAGCTGGCCGGTGGGAGTTGCACACAAATGCGTGGCAGAGCTGAGCTGGGGTGACGGCTCACGTACCCACAGAGGGCACACATGCCATAGGTTCTCCATCACGGGCTTAGCATAATCAAAAACATATATAGGCAAATAGTATATCTTCAGAGAGTAGGCTAGAATCTTTCTCCCTAGCTTTTTATACTTATGAAATCAATTGTATGATCTTCTGTCTTAAATATCAGAGTTTGAAAACTTTTACCACACGATGAGATGTTTGCATAGTCTGAAGTGTGCCTCTTCATTCCACTGTATGCAATAATAGGACTAATATGTCAGGTCGTCCATTTCCACTGCTCTTTGATTCAATGGCAAATCTGTTCAGCTAACTTTGTTAAGAGCCATGCTGGACTAGTCCAAAGGTATATCTAAATTAGATTGTGTTCTATGGTTATAATATACTGTAAATGTTAATGCCAACCCCCTCAAACAGAAGATACAGGCAATTGCAATGCCATGCTACTGTTCCTCTAGAACTGGGATTAATACTGCATAATTTATTTTATATTTTTGGTAATGCATAAGCATTATTATTAGTAACTGCTATCAGCTTTATCTCCATAAAATGTTCTAATAATGTTTTAAAGCCTTGTAAATTAGTGCCATGACTGTATGTTGTGGTAGCAAAATCCACCATGTGCTCTGTTTAGAAACATTTCTCCTTTATCTGTCCCTGATCTCCCACCATTCCATTTTACCATATACCCTTCTGTAGTAGAATAATGAGATCAATTATGAGAGAGGTGGAGAGTACTTTCTCCATACCATTTTTCCTTTTATATAGTCGTTCCATGTCTTTCTTTTTCCTCTTAATCTAAGCAAGCAAACAAAAGCAAATTTTTCCATAGGAGAATTACTGTAGTCCCCTTGATGATTTGGTTGTTCTTTTCTGCTTGAACCAAAACAATACAGGTAGCCCTCGACTTACAACAGTTTGTTTCGTGAAAATTCAAAGTTACAACAGCACTGAAAAGAAAGTAACTTATGACCATTTTCCACACTTATGACCATTGTGGCATCTCCACGGTCATGTGATAAAAATTCAGATGCTTGGCAGTTGAGTCATGTGATCATATTTATGCCGGTAGCAGTGTCCTGAGTCAAGTTATCATCTTTTGTGACCTTCTGTCAAGCAAAGTCAAAAGGGATTCCAGATTCACTTAACAACCATGCAGTGATGTACTTAACAACTGTGGCAAGAAAGGTGGTAAAATGGGACAAAACGTAGTTAACAAATGTCTCATTTAGCAACAGAAATTTTGGGCTTGGTTGTGGTCATAAGTCGAGGACTACCTGAATAACATAATTCTGATTAAACCATATATTTGCATTAAAATATATTGCACTGTTGACATTATAAGTTCCTTTTCTAATGTTCTTCAAAACAGTATTTGCTTTTTTCATAACAACTCTATTGCCAGAGCTGGACCATTGTCAAGATCCTTTATGTAATTTGATGCCATTTCCTCACCTCTTCCCTTATT
The DNA here is from genome assembly GCA_032467955.1 of Pseudoxenodon macrops. NCBI lineage: Eukaryota > Metazoa > Chordata > Lepidosauria > Squamata > Pseudoxenodontidae > Pseudoxenodon > Pseudoxenodon macrops. The sequence continues at coordinate 14,177 of JANHFT010009686.1, forward strand.
GTCCATGCACTCCATATTAAATTATAGTTGAACGGATTGAGCATGACAGCAAAGTGACTTGTTATCTAAATCATGCTAAGTCTAATAGAAAGCTGTTATCACATTCTGTCATTAAAGGTTAACATTCTTCATTAGTGGGGAAATGAAAATGTAAAGTCAACTACTAGGGAATTCATATCACATCAGAAATCAATCTATTCTAAATGTTTCAGATTGCCTAGTCTTCAGATACAGACTTCTTTGAAAACTGATTTTAAGAGACCATCATTGCAGCCTGTATCTAGCCATACCCTTATGTAGAGTTTCAAGTATAAGAATAGGGCAGAATGACCTTACGTCTTACTTCAGAGAGAACAGTCCCTCTAACTCTACTATCACAAAAAAGTATAAGAAAAGTTGGGTGGCTTAAAGTTGCTTATCATAAACACCAAGGCTGGAGACCAAACAGGCAGATTGAAATACTGATTGAAATCGTTCCCATCTTTATAAGATATATTTCCATTTAAATTACATTAGATTGTTTAAAACATTTGTATTTATACATTTAAGTGCATTCAAGTGCATGTGTGTTTTGATGCAAATCACTGTGATGCCATTTAGGAATGAGTTTTATCTTGGATGATGCATTAAGTGGTCATCTAAATATAGGAACATGTAAAGGAAAGTCACTGACTTTAATTTAGGCTGGGAGTGAAATAAAATTGGCAATAATATACTGAAGACATTTAACGGTGGCAAGAATTATGACCTTACATTGCATTGTTTTTGAAGATGAACTGGCATATAAAAGTGTGAAATTAATATCCTCGAGAATGATGGCAGATTGTTTCTAAGGCTAAAAAGACCACAGCAATCAGAGGAAAGAAAAACTTAACAAGGACACTTGGAGAGAAGGGGTGAAAAATGGCAAGGTGATGGATAGAGTGTTGCAGTGTGAACCTTGCTCCTTGCAAGATCAACCCCCATAAAAAAGCAGATAGGATTTGTATTGCTGTGCTTTATTCACCATCGTCTCAATTTTGATTCACCCACAGCCCAAAATATGAAGATTAAGCTAAGGTGGGCATACTCCAAAGTAATCACAGATGAGATCTAACAAAGGCAAATCAAAATGAAAAGGTTATACCCTTTACAAATGGAATTATAGAATGACAAATATTTGCAGAGGAAAACCTTTTTTAGAAACCTCAGTAGAAAGTGAGATATAAGAAGCAATAGACCAGCTGTCAAATAAAAAAAGAAGCAACTAGCATGGATGAAATACCCATTGAACTATTTAAAACTACAGGAGGGAATACAGTTCAAGTGCTCATAGCTTTGTGTCAGCTAATTTAGGAGTGTGGTTTAGATAGTTAGAAAGAATGGTGTATACTTTCAACAAAAAAAGGAAGGTACAAGAAAAGAGCCAAATTATCAAAGCATTATACTTACTCTTTATCCAAGCAGAGTTTATTTAGAATCTCATAAAGGCAAAGGCAAACATGAAGAAGACAAATACCAAATTAACAAGCAAATTTCAGAAAATATGTGTAACATGAGATCATGTAGGTAAGAGTTGTTGATGATAAAATAAAAACATTGGATAGCTTTTTATTCTTCTTTCCAAGCACAGATAAAGATGGACAGTAAGCTGAGAAAATGAATGAATTAATTAAAACAAAGCATCGACAAACTGAGGCAAGATTATAAAGGATAAGGACATTTTAAGAGCAACAAAACTAAGCTAAGGTTATGAAGAATAAGGACAAAGTAATAGCAGCACTAATCTGATTATTATTATTATTACTTAAATTTGTTTACCACCCAACAACCTATGGCTCTGGGCAATTCACAATTAAACAACATTAAAATGAATAAGACAATATAATAAAGTAATAAAAAGAAAGACTAATAAATGGTTACACGCCAGAAAGGAGCAAAAAGCAACAACAACCCACCACCAAAAGGGGTCCTTGATCACTCTCAGAAAAGTCCTGAGCAAAGAACGAGGGTCTTCAAGGCCCTTTGAATCACAAGATTAAATCAGCTGGGCAAAAGTAAAGACAGATCATCCCTCGGGTAATTGGGACCTATGCCACATAGGGCTATACAGATAATTATCAGCACCTTATATTGCATCCAGAAGCAAACTGGCAAGAGATGCAGCTCATGAAATGGGCGCATTAGACGGATATACCATTTCTGCCTGCACTGCTGCATCTTGGACCCACTGAAGCTTCCAGGCGATCTTCAAAAATTGCCTATATAGAGTGTGTTGCAGTAATCAAGCTGAGAAGTGATCAGGATATGGGTAACTGTCTGAAGGACATTCTAATCTAAAATGAAGATCAACTGATACATCAGTTCCTGTCCACAGTGGCTACTTGCTCATCAAGCAGGAGATATAAATTCAGAGCCCCAGATTGTGTACTACTCTGGGATTGTGTTGCATATACCTATTGTAAATAGTGTCATTGCAAATAGTAAAAGTGCATAAATGTCCACACTGTCTTAGTTCTCGGAGGTAGTTGCCATCCTTGCAAAACAAAATAACCCCCAGTTCTAGAAATTCCCAGGTACCCTAGGACAAAAGTCTGTTTGCTTGTCTGGATTCTCTGTTTCCTTTTATCTACTTTCTATCTGCTACCAGATAGTGATTCAGCATGCTAACATAATTCTTAAAATGAATCAAGGAGGGCAGAAAACTGCATATTGTCTACAGTGTATTTACAAATCCCTTGGTTATCTCTTCTGGTTGGTTTCATGGAGATAGTTAATAAAAAAAGAGACAACCAATTTCAAGTATCATTTAGTGAAACAAACCTCTGGAGAAAAAAACTAGAATGGTGCACGCTAAACTTATCTTCACTAAGTGGTCCACAAGCTTACTAGAATCAGTGACAGTGAATACCTTAGAGGTTCAGCAAAACCATTCTGCTATGCAGTTTCTGCTGTACATTACCAATGTGGGCAATCAAGGTTATTCTGGACCACTGATGTGGATCTTAATGATCTCTGATCCAAGAATCCTTGACATTCTGCCACATGCTAAAGTATTTCATCAAGAATGGAAAATAAAACTCCCAACAGAAATCATGTAACTCGGTATGACTCAGAACACCTACTAAGGGCTAAATGGCACAATTACTTCCTCCAATGGTGCTTACACTCTACCCATTCAACCAGAATGCATGCTGTTGATCTCATGCCATCAAAAGTCTGATCCGTTGCCTAAGTCTGCATATACCGTACTTTAAAACTGATCCAGTATACATTGAAATTTAAAAACAAATCAACAAGCAGTCATCACAGGTACGTCATTAGAGTGGGTAGAAGCAGGGAGTTTATTATAATTAAAAGACCAATAACACTAATGGAGAGAGTGGGATTCTTTTTTCCCCTATTCAATCAGATGGGATGACATTAAGACCCAGTAGAACTGGACAATGTTTCATTCCAATACATTTGCTACAATAAAATTTCCAGTAAAAAAACAAACTGTTTTAGTGACTTATCATTTATATATACCAGTACTCAGGATGGTTATCTGGCTAGATCGTATGTTGGATGCTATATAAGTCTAATTAGATAGATGGAGAAAGATGATGAGCATGTTTGATATGTTTTCAGCTTCATAGGTTCTCTGCAAGATAATTTCCCTTTTCATCATTTTATTTTTTAAACAAAATCTTCATGCAAATTTTTAAATCTCCACAATTGTAAGGGTTCAGGCTGCATAAGTGGTAAATTCTCATGTTAGCAGAGATGGCCATTACGTAAACAGATTTCAAGGCTACCAAACACTATACCAAGTGCCTATTACTTTGAGAAGGTAAACATTAGAACTTTAAACTCCTGGGAAGACATTAAAATCCTTGATATTTTTGCACCCTAGTTGGCATTCAGCTGTGGTGTGTATACTTTCAATTATTTCTACAATAAAACTTTGATTTTAGCTGAGAAGTATCAGTGAGTATAAAGAAATGCAAGAAAGTATGAAAGAATTATTTAGGAGGGTCTTGGGGAAAAAAGATTACGAGAAAGACACTCAGAATAACGATGTTTTGATTTTGTTTAGAGAGAAACTTGGGAGAGTTTTCAGCATTCTAACATTGTATTCTTTAAGATTTTTTTTATCAGCTATTGAAAATTTATCAGGGTGTCCTTCTTGCTTTAAATTCTTCAGATGGATTCTATTCACTTGTTGTTGTTGGAATTTCATAAAATGGGAATGCAATTATTGTATTATTTAATCCTTGGAAGTCTGTTCACAACTCTACCTGTGTTGTTTTCATCTGGGACTCCTGCAGTGCATCCTCTCCTCCTCCCTTTCTGTAAAATTTTCATAGCTCTCTAATGACGGGGCACCCATAACTTCTGAAGGTAAGCCATTCTACAGATTGATTGTTCTCATCCTTGGGAAATTTCTACTTAGTTCTAGGTTGCTTCTCTCCTTGATTAGTTTCCATCAATTACCGTAGTTAGTGAGCAGAATAATGAATTAGGTCAGAGGTATTGTGAGAATACTAAAATATAGTCAACTTGCAATTATAGGGCATATTTGAAGTATTTATTAAAATATGGTATGCTTTGGTTATGAAAGACTAGTTAACACAATATATTTAATATATGTCAAAACTGCATCTGTCTGATGAATGGAAAATGCTATTAAGTTTACCTCATGCAAAGAGAAAAGTAACACAAGTGAACATCTGTTTGCTGATTTAGAGAAAGTGAGTAGGCTTGAATTATTGAACATTTTGCACTCAACATTTAGAATTGAAGATTGGTTGCTAAATGCATTCAAAGTGGTATATTATGAAAGTAAAGTGTTATGAAGTAAAAACAATTTTTAATGAATGATTTAACCTTAAGAGGGAAGAAATGTAAGAATGTTTGAAGTCCATTTACTTGTTTAACATTTATGGATAAATGTATTAAGAATGCTTAAGTTGATATTAGAAGTGTTTTAGTTAGGGTTTGTAAAAATATATATAGTTTTGTAAGCATTAATGTTTTACTATTGATTGAGAAGACGAATTCTTTACAGTGAGTATTAGATTGTAATGTCAATAAATAGCATGGAACTTAAAATTAATCTATTAAAGGCTAAGTTAATTGTCCACGGAACCATAGAGTGAATATTTGCAAATTAAAATAAATATTAAAAAACACAGCACAAATAAATGAGTGTATATACCTTGAGAGAATTTTTATTGAAAAGAACAAAAAATAGATTGAAAAATTGTAAAATGTGTCAATGCAGGTATAAAAAAAAATAGTATCTGCTTTATTGCAAGGAATAAATGTCAAAATGGCTGTGTATAAGAGTTTATTTCTGCCTGCTTTTTGAATTGAGAATTCAGTATGCCATTAGGAAAAAAAGGGAAATGTTCATGCAGTAAGAATAGATTGGCTTAAGTGTTTGTGAAATAAGAAGTAAGCTGAAGAATGAATGAATGAATGAATGAATGAATGAATGAATGAATGCTATGTGGATGTGGATTGAATACAGAAATGAGAGACTAGTTTGAAAGACATATTCTAAAGTAATCTTGATATATAGAGAAAATAAACAAGAAGCAAACTGAAGAACAAATATATGAAAGTGTGAAGATGTTGAGAAGAAGGGGAAGACTGAGAAAGTCTTTATTAGGTGGGATTGATGAAATCTTGAGAAAGAGAGATAAGAAATTTAAGCAACCTAAATAATGTGGTGGAAGCAAGGATGCTTGACAAGGGTAGAACATTATGGAGAAGTATAATGAATGGTATGGCAAACACTAAATATAATTTAATTTTCTTCTCTTTTCTGTTATCTTCAACTTCCAATTTCTTTTCATTCTTCCTTCTTATTCTTTTTCAATAATTTAGGTAATGTTGTTTATCCACAAAGGGAATGATTTGTTGCTGTGGTGAAATTCAAAAAATTCCCTACCGGTTCTGTGGGCGTGGCTTGGTGGGTATGGCTTGGTGGGGGTCATGTGACTGGGTGGATGTGGCCAACTTTAAAAAACCTTTTTAGCATTTTTACTACCGGTTCGGGCAAATAGATAGTAAAAAATGCTTTAAAAAGTTTTTAAAAGGCCCTGACGATCAGCTGTGACAACCAGCTGTGCCACACAATCATTTTAACCTTCTTTTTTTAACTTTTTAAAGCATTTTAAACTATCTATTTGCCTGAACCAGTAGTAAAAAATGCTTTAAAAGATTTTTTTTAAAAAGGTTCCGGTGATCAAGCGGCACAGCTGATTGTCACAGCTGATCATCAGAACCGTTTTTTACTTTATAAAAGCATTTTAACTACCTGTTCGCTGAACCGATAGTAAAAAAAAAAGCTTTAAAAAAGTAAAAAAAGTTCCGATGATTGCACGGCATAGCTGATTGTCACAACTGATCGTTGGAACCTTTCTTTTACTTTTTTAAAGTATTTTTTACTACCTATTCACCCAAACTGGTAGTAAAAGAATGTTTAAAAAAGGTTTAAAAAGTTCTGACGATCAACTGTGACAATCAGCTGTGCCACACGATTGTCAGAATCTTTTTTTAACTTCTTTAAGGCATTTTTTTTACTACCAGTTCAGGAGAACCGGCCTGATCTGGCCCAAACCATTTTACCCCTGGTTTGTTGGCCACCTATGTGTATATGATGTAAAAAGAAACTTTGTATATCTTGTAAAATTTGCATGATCCTTTTTGGTAAAATTGAAATAGGGTTGTGAGAGATATACAAACAATGCATGTTTTCATGATTAAAAAAAACAAACTGAATAGTTTTCCTGATCTAAGTTTCCTGACAAGATCCAGTTATATACTGGATAGTTTGCTTAATCAATCATTGCAAATGAGCTCTTTTGATTTTGTTGGCCATAATTCAGACAGACAGATACACAGAGAATATGTACTTTAGTATCTCTGTGTGTAAGAGGAAATGGTCTTGAAATATGCATTGTTGTTGTATGTTTCTGTGTTTGGACATTTTATTGGCAAAGTTGATGCATACATGTGTAAAATCCTTTAGCTGTAAAAATGGTAATCTGAGCAAAGCAAATGAATAGAACTGTGCATTTCTCCACTGATCTGCACTGTTGATACTAATGGGAATATTAAAATGCATAAGATATTCCAGGAATACTTGTAAATAAGAAAAATAATAATAATTCTTTTGATTTATGAATAACAACTCCCAGTATTCGAGTTAATTGGATTTGTCTAAAAACCTTTGGATGCTAAGCCAAATGTTGGAAATAGCCATTTACAACGTTTCTGATGACATCATTGAGCTCATCAATGAATAACCATTCAGAAATCCTTTTGAGTTAGGTTGTTATGTTATGTTGTATTATGTTAATTACACTATTACAAGGGCAAAGCATATAGAAGAGAAGAAAAATAACTATTTTAAGTGTACAGGTAGTCCTCAACTTGACCCCAAAATTTCTGTTGTTAAGGGAGACATTTGTTGACCTTTCTTGCCACGGTTGTTAAGTGAATATGTGCAGTTGTTAAGTTAGCAACATGGTTGTTAAGTGAATCTGCCTTCCCCACTGACTTTGCTGATCAAAAGGTTGCAAAAGGGGATCACATGACTTTGGGACACAGCAATGGTCATAACTATGAACCAGTTGCCAGGCATCTGAATTTTGATCACATGATCATGGGGATGCTACAAAGGTTGTAACTGTGAAAAATAGCCATAAGTCACTTTTTTCAGTGACATTGTAACTTTGAATGGTCACTAAATGAACTGTTGTAAGTCAAGGACTAATGGTATGGCATGGCATAGCATAGTGGTGTCAAACCCATGTCGTCACGTCGTCATGTGATGTATTGCAACTTTTTCCTCCTTCGCTAAACTGGGGGAGGGTATTTAACATCCCTGGTTTAGTATGACAATATAATATATGATATGATGTTATTTTTTCTTCTTTTACATATAATTTTCCCTGATAATAGCAGATATAAATGTGCAAGATGGGCTGATAATTGTTTTTTAATTCAATCACACAATATCTTGAGTCACATTGGCAATAACAAGTTTTCCATTACCTCATTGTTATTCTATGTCCAGTTGTGTTAAATTGTCTTAAATTAATTTGTGAATTCATGTAGGTTTGGATGAGAGATTTTGTCTCCCAAGTTCACAAGTTGTAATTGGGCCATGTGCTCATTGGGCTAGTGTTGCTGAACTTCATTTGAGCTGAACTGCTTCAAGCAAGTTAAATTGAGTTAGGATTATCAAAATAAGTGAGATGAATTGGAAGTACATGTGAGCATTTTAAGCTGAATATTGAAGAGAGTTCTCAATCCTGTAAAGAATTACTATTTTTGACTTTGATTATGACCATTGTTATATAACCGTTATGTAATGTTTGTCAGGAAATTCCTTCCATCAAATGAAGAATTTCAGAAAAGTTTATTGTTCAAGCAAAGTTACATCATTAGCAAACTGTTACACTTGTGCCTTATAAACACAGCATGTGCTTCTTACAAAATATAACAAAGAGCTGGCTTATATAAGCACTGCATAAAAACTCATGTTCATGCAGAGTTATATGTGACCCATGGCTCCTTTTAAATGGTTCTTGGAGTTTTAGCCTTTTCATACCCATTTCTTGTTTCCCCCCCCTCCAGATTGCTGTGTGACTGATGACCTCTTTAAACAAGCCATGTGTCATAGTGGAAAATTGTTTTTCAGTCTAGCTCCCATTAAATTATTTCCCATTTTACAAAATAATTGCCAGTTGATTTCACTGAACATGTTTTTTATACATGTTTGTCCTCCCATACTTGCTGTAACAAATCTTGTGGAATTTGATAGAGAAACACTGAATATCATACAATGCCTGCCTGAAACCACTAGGTGACCAGATCACCTTAAAGATTATTTCAACTGGTCATTCATTTTATTGTTTCAATTTCTAAACTTGATTAGCATTTGTGTTTATTGAAAACCGATAGATGTACTGGTCATTTAAGAAGAAAAAGGTGTGAGATACAAAGTCACTGGCATTCTGAGACATGCTATCTTTTCATTTGGTCTACTAATGCCTAGAAATGCCGATCAAAATGCTGTCTTTGCTTTCTATTGATAAACATCCCTCCACCAATCCAGAGGTGGGTTCCTACCGGTTCGGACTGGTTCTACCAAGTAGGTAGTAGACCATTGTTGATGTCACAGAGCCAGTTCTGCTCCGTGAGCGCCGCCATTTTAAAAAAAATTGTTGGGGGGGGGGTTGAATTTTTTTCTGATTTTTTTCTTCTGCGCATGCGCAGAAGCTGAGTTTCTGGCACTGCGCATGTGTTGCCATCTTGTTTTTGGCCTTTTTTGGGGGGGATTTTTCAGGGTT